>JABUQX010041207.1:17500-18651 GCA_015478945.1 Trachelipus rathkii | reverse complement strand
TAAGGGGAGGATAATCTAAATGTCGATTTCTATTTCTGAGTATCTGTTATCCATCGGTTTGGTCTAGACCCAAACCTAAGATCGTAAGTTGAAGTCGTAAGGTCAGTTCAGTTAAATTCCATTCAACTCAAGTTTCAAGAGAGATATATTTACAAAAAGGAACAAGAACTGATATGTGTGTGTAGTAAAGGATGCAAATAGATAAAGATCTCTTAACTTTGTGTTCTGTTATTGCAACACTCCAGTGCTGAATTAAAATATGGTCTGCTATTCGGATGCTGAATTTCAGGCAGTAGGCCTCAGCGATAGAAATTTGGCGGCAAGAGATGTACACAAAGCAGGCCCCAGTGGTGGAATGGGCAAGGTAGGCCCCGGCAATGGAACCTGATAAAATATAAGAAAATAGGCATGTTGTAAAATTGTGCTCCATACAGAAAACAAAAAATAAGATATATACTTAAGCATGGCTTCAACTTACCCTTGGGGATTAATAGAAATCCTTCCTCAAGGGTTGTTGGACGAGTCTTGAGAAAGACCGGAGAACTGCTGCAAAACTGCGAAAATAGAAATAGCCATAAGCCAAGCCATACAGATATCTCAAATGGAGCAGCATACACCTCTAAAAAATATGAAGACATTTAATAAGAGAACATAGTAAAAGTAATATCTTACTTTTACGGAGGTGTAAATTCCTTGTCCACAAGGAATCCAGAGATTGACGGAGATGTGGTGAAAGGACAAAATAAATGTGGTCCACTTCACAAAATAATATAAATTCTGAAAATGACTACTTTACGTATAATCTCCTAAAAAAAGACATAGTTAGCAGAATTGGAAAAATTTATGATTAAAGCATACATGGAAATGAAATAATAATATATAAATTTTAGTGATGCACATTGCAGAGCATAACCGGGGTAGAAGCAGGAGCTACTGTGCAGCAACCCCTACATCCCCCCGCACTAAAATTACGCCCCCACTCAAATTTCTTATAATGATGAATTATAAAGCCGATGATCTGTTAATGAGTGGTAGGCGGCGAAGAGATGGGATTAAACCGAAAAATGATGGAAACCGAAAGAACTGATTACATCCTTATCCACACACAACCAGAAAACCAAAATTTTGAGAAACGGAAAACTGAAATATTG
>JABUQX010041207.1:5000-12500 GCA_015478945.1 Trachelipus rathkii | reverse complement strand
AGAAGAGAATAAATTGATATTTATGTTGTGTGGAGTTGCCACGGCGTATGTCGAGTTAATAGGAAGGTTTATGGCAGGTGTTAGTTGATATTTTTTTTTTTTTGTAATGGGTGTTGCGTGGTAGCTTCTGAATCGAATCAAAAGTATGTATGACGATAGTGAAGCTGTGTAAGAATAAATGGTGTCATGGTGATTGGTTTAGGATTAATAGCGAGTGAGACAGGGTTGGTGTTATGTCTCCTTGGTTTATTCAATTTGTATATGGATGGGGTTATATGAAAGAATTAGAGGTGGATGGCAGGCAATGGTGTTAGAATGATGGAGAATGGAGATGAGTGGAGGGTGCCCTACCTATTATATGCGGTCGATTTGGTTCTTGTGTGGCGAAACGAAGGAGAGTTTGGAGAGGATTTGGTAGAAGATTTGCAGGGTGTGTAAAGGAGGGCTTGAACAGTGTAAACGTAGATAAGAGTTAAGGTTATGGTTGTTGGAGTGAGGAGCCACGTCTCGAGTGTGAAAGTTCATTGGTTTAGATGGTGAGCAGCTGGAACCAGTGTCTGGTTTAAATATGTAGGGTATATGTTGGATGAAGAGGGAACAACGGATGATGCAGAGTGTCATAGGAAAGTTTGTGAATGGCAGAAGGTGGCTGGTGCAATTCAATCGTTTGGTGAATGTAAAGGACCTAAGTCTTGAGTGTGCTAGGGTTTTACATTAGGGTATGTTGTTGCCTGTGTTAATGTATAGTAGTTGAGACTATGGTCTGGAATAAGAAGTTAAGATCTAAAGTTCAATGTGTTCAGATCGGCAATTCTTTAGGGGTGTGCTAGTGTGAGAAGAATTGATAAGTGAAGGAATGACTTATTAGAGAGCTGGGTGTGGTGTGGGTGGTGTGGTTGAAGAAAGGGGAAATGAGAGATATAAATGAAAGTATGTTGAGATGGTTTTGGTCATATGGAAAGGATGAATGATAGTCGGTTGGTTAGCGGTGGTATAGTGGCGAGTGTGTTGGAACCGACCGGCTGGAGACCGAGAAAAGTGGATTGAGTCCAGTAAACGAATGTGTTGAAGGAATAAAAGAGAGAATGTGAGGTGGTAGAGGCGAGAAGAAAGGTGTATAACAGGAGTGAATGGCGGGGATTTCGTGATGGGGTATAGTTGTGGCCCACCTGGCCAAAGGATGAACCCTTACATTGACGATCTACCATAGTGAGGTCCATCGCGTGGCCCATGAAGCTTTAGGGTGGATTTTTGACTGCGAGGAGTTCCATAATTAAGGTACTAGGGCGGCGCGTAAGGCTGGGCTTCTTTCGGACTTATGTCATGTTCTTCTGCTTTTCTCTTTCCGATGCTCGTCACGCACGCTTACTCCCAATCTGGGGAAAGAAGGAAGATAAAGAAAGAAAGATAGATATTATATATTATATATATATATATATATTATTAATATATATATATATAATATATATCTATATATATATATATATATATAATATAATATATCTAATATATATTATTTATTTATATATATATATTATATAGATATATATAGATATATATTATTATATATATATATATATTATCTATATAATATATATATATATAGTATAATATATATATATATTATATATGATAACTATATATATTATATATATATATATCTTTCTTTCTTTCTTTCTTTAATCTGCCTTCTATTTTCCGCAAGAATGAGTAAGGTGGTAACGAAGCATCGAAAAGAAACAGCAGCTAAGAGAGTATGACAGAATGTCGAAAAGAAAGCCCAGCCTTAACCGCCCTCAGTAACCATTAATTAGTGAAGAACCCATCGCAGTCAGAGAAATCCACACTAAAAGCTTCATGGGACAGCGATGGACCCTCAACTATGATATCTCGTCAATGTAGGGTTCATCCCTTGGCCCAGTGGGCCACAACCATACCCCCTCACATCCCCGCCATTTCCTCTCTTTATTACACCTTTCTTCTCGCCTATACCAACTCAGATTTCTCTCCTTCAAACATTCGTTTTTATGACTCAATCCACTTTTTCTTCGTCTCCCAGCGGGTCGGTTTCCCAACACACTCGCCACTATACATCGCTAACCAAACCGACTATTCATCATCCTTTCCATGGACCAACGCATCTACAAACCTACTTTTCATTTATTCTCTCATTACCCTTTTCTTCACACCCACACAACTCTCTAATACGTTATTCCTCATTTTAATTCTTCTCCACCTAGCACAGCCCCTAAGTTTATATTATATACTATATAATATATTATATATATATATATACATATGATATATATAGATATTATATATAATATATATATATACTATATATTAATACATATATATATATATATATATATATATAATATATATAATATATATAATATATATTATAATATACATATATTCTTATCATTTCTTCCACCTTCCTCTGTTGCCCCCAAGATTGGGGGTAAAGGTGCTGTACAAGCACCGGAAAAGAAAAGCAGTAGGAGAACATGCACAAACGTCGAAAAGAAGCCCAGCCTTACCGCCCCCTCTGTCATTAATTAGTGAGAGCTCGTCACAGACAGCGAAAATCCACCCTTAGAGCATCATGGTGACCGCGCACGGACCCTTCCACTATGGTAATCGTCAATTAGAGTTCATCCCTGGCCCAGGTGGACCACAACCAATGCCCCCATACAAACCCCGCCATTCTCTCCTATTTCATGCCCCTTTATTCTCGCTCTGCAACTCAACATTTCCTCCTTCAGCATTTCGCTTCACGACTCAATCCACTTCCTCTCGAGTCTCCAGCGGTCGGTTCCCAACACACTCTCCACTATTCATCCAGCTTAAAACCAACCGACTATCATCATCCTTTTCCACATGACAACCATCTCAACTTACTTTCATTTTTCTCTCATTTACCCCTTGCTTCATACCACACACTCTCTAATACGTTCATCGCTCACTTTATGAATTCTTTCACACTGATGCCGCCTAAGATTGCCATCTAACACATTGAACTTTAGATCTATACTTCTTATTCCAGACCATAGTCTCAACTACTATACAATAACACAGGAAACAACATACCCTCATGTAAGACCCTAGCGCACTCAGACTTAGTCCCTTACATTTCACCAACGATTTAAATTCACCAGCAACCTTCCTGCCATCACAACTTTCCCTACTACACTCTGATCATCCGTTCCCTCTCATCCAACAACATTACCCTAAATATTTAAACTTTGACACTTGCTCCAGCGGCTCATCATCTAACATAACTTCACATGAGGACTGCCTTCACTCACAACCATAACCTATACTCTTATCTACGTTTACTTTCAAACCCCTCCTATTTACATACCCTGCCAAATCTCTCTACCAATCCTCCAAACTCTCTTCGATGTGCCACACAAAACAGAATCAATCCGACTAATAATAGGTAGGGCAGCCTCCACTCTCCTTCCCATTCCTCCATCATTCTAACACCATTTCTGCCATCCCACCTCGAATTCTTTCATTAACCCCATCCATATACACAATTGAATCAACAAGGAGACATTAACACAACTGTTCTCACTCCCGCTATTACATCCTAAACCAATCACCATTGAACACCATTTATTCTTCACACGCTTCCTATCGTCATACATATTTTTGATTCCATATTCAGAAGCCTACCACCAACACCATATCACAAACACCTGCCATAGGTTCCCTATTAAATCTATCATACGCCTGTTGTAATCCATAAAACCTAGATATAATTTATTCTTTCTTCTCCTTCATTTTCTCAATCATTTGTTTCAATGTAAAGATTGATCCACACATCCTACGTACCACTCCTAACAACGCACCTTGTTCTATCAACCAGACAGTCATTCAGTCGACTCACGCAACTCTTTCAACCAAAAATACCAGCACTTATACCTTCCCTACAAACTCAATAAACTTATTCCCCTATATTTCTACAATTCCCCTTTTCTTCCCTTACCCTTATATAGGGTACTATTTACCCCGCTCTCCTCCAATCCCTTGGAACGATACCCTCCATAAACGCTTTATTACACAACTTCAAAATCAATCAATCACCATCTCGCCTCCGCTCCTTGATCATTTCACTAGGTAATTTCATCTATACCATGCAGATTTTACCATTTCTTCACTCTTCTCACTCTACCCTTCCTCCTCCTACTAATAACTGCATCCCCAAAATACCTATTCCTTCTTTTAGATGCCTTGACGTAGCGCAGCAAATTATGGGAATGAGAAAAACCGGTGCTTTAAAACTTACGCTTGACGGCGTTCCTTTTGGGGACGTTGGATGGCTTAGTGGATAAAACGCGGGCCGGTTACTGTTACCTCAGCAACGCGGTAGGTCCAGTGTTCGAATCCCGCTGATGAAGAGTAAAGCTTCTGTGACTCATTCATATCAACAATAATAATATATAATTAATATATATATATATATATATATATATATATATATATATATATATAGATATAAATATATATATATATATATAATATATATATATATTAATATATTATATTATATAGATATATTAAATGTTGTAACTCCCAGCCAAAATTTGATCGGGGAGACCGACCTTTCCAACCTAAAAAAAAATTAAACTCAGCTGTAGGCCGGGATATCATTCTAACGTTAAAGTACTATGCCACGATATGCCTAAATTTTTTACAGAATTACTTATAATAACCTTGTATAAATAACATACCTTCTCCACATAAATGCATCTAAGCATTTCTAATCTGTCAGTTTACAAGGTTATGCCACTAAATATCTAAATGTAAAAACCTTTAGAAACATGGAATTTTTTAAACTCTTGCCAAGAAAAGCCTATTGCTCCTCTCAATCTTAATAGAGTCTTCCGAGTGAGGTATGTTTTAACCAAACTCAGCAACACTTACAGCCATGAAGAAATACAAATTTCATGAAAAAAGCTAAAATTGTTCTTTTTTTAATATATTCTGTCACTAACAATTTTGGTGAAACAACTTTTGTTAATTTAAAATATATTTAACATTAATATTCATTTTCCCAATATTTTAAATTGGAATAAATGTACTGTTATTTAAATATCTACAGACGTCTAAAACCAAAATTTACGTAATAACATAAATGGGCATTGCCTATTTTCTGATTACTATATTAAAAGACGGCGGATATATATTAGAAAAGACGGCGAATTTATGACGAAACATGAGTGCGCACGATTCTCTGTCGGACGGTCATAAGCGATGATTGAATGGGCGACCATAAAAGCACCGAACATCTCTAGTAACAGTAAAGAACCGTCTCATGATGAATGATAGCTGGGTACGACATATCGGTGAGTCATTGGCGACTGGATAAGTCAATTCAAACGATACTCTCCCCAGAGTTATTTTTCCACTCGCTCAGTTTGGAGGGATAGGATATTGTTCTTTAAAAGACGATCTATGATCGGTCTTGAAATGAGTCTGTTCTTAAGAGACGTTCGTCCAAGACAACCCCACCTCTAAGTTAATTTAATGTAATTTGGGAAAAAGAATGTTATTGTTCTAGTTCTCTATAAGTTGCTTTATTCTGATTATATAAATGACAATAATTAGATAGGTCCAATGAGAGCATACAGGACTAATGTAGAGTTAAATTTATGCCATCTTAGAAACAAAACACTTGGCTTTGAATAATTCACGGGTTCTTAAACCCCCATTTCATGATTTTATTTGCCATTGAAAAATATTATTATTATTATTATATATTATTATTATTATTATTATGTATTATTATTAATTTATTATGATTATTATTAATTATATATATAAGTATTATTTTATTATTATTATTTAATAACCAGAAACTTTTGAGAATTTACTGAGGGAGGAAAACCACCTTGTGGAGGAAGTAGAAATTATAAATAAAGTTGTCCCTCGATTAAATGACTCTAAATAATACTTTATTAAATTATTATTATTGGTATCAGTAGTAGTAGTTGTATTAATGGCAGTAGTAGTAATATTATAATAGTAATAGAATAGAGAATTAGAATATAATCATAAAGTCTTTTGATTCTTTTGAAGTTTCATATCGTTTGCATGAGAAAGTTTAATAATTAATATATTATTGATTGAAGATTTATCATTTCAGTTGTACTTATTATTCGTTTATTTATTTTTCTTATTATCCCTCCTTCAGAATTGACTTATCAATTCTTCAAGACGATGCTCAAGTTTTGTTTCCCTTACAATAATACAGATGACGATGATGTGAACTCTGGTAAGAGGAGTTTTATAACTATTGTTCATATTTTTGGAGTTATTTTAGTAGATTTGTAAAAAAAATATATAAAAAATTTGGTACTTTTTTCTTAGTTGTTTTCGTAAGAACGAGTTGAAAAGTACTTGTTTCAATTTGGATACCGATTTGTTCGATTTTGAGGCAATAATTTTGTTTTGGTATTCTTTCCCAATTGGAGTTTAAGATGTTATAAAATTTAAAAATTATTAGGATTAAAAGGTTACTAAACAATCATGGGAGAAAAGTCGTTCTCAATCTCATTCCTTAAAAAAATTCAAACAAAGTATCAAACTTTACGTCGATTTGCAGAAGGATTGATGTTGAAATTTATGAAAGGTAAATTTTAAGCTTTTCCTTAATAGAAAATGTGTTCAACTTTTTCGTCATTAGAAACTAGTATTTATTATGTAATGATCTATATATCCAATGGTGAACTAATCAAAAGTTTAAAATCGGTTCTTTGCTAGCTCAAAATGAAACTAACACAAGAAGCGATCGACTTCAGCTGATCATTATCTTAACAGATCAATTCACTTTATTACAAGTATATAGTCTTAACATCACTTCGCTTATCCAAGTTATAATATTTGGTAAATTTATTCTTTTTCGTTGCATCTGTATCCTATCTTAACGCATTGTATTTGTAAATGTTAGACTTGAACTACTAAATTGTAGACTTAAAATACTTCCTAGAACATATTATCGATTAACTCAAAAATATTTATTAAATTCGGCTCGATATTAATTCAGCCAAACATTGTTTGTTGCATCACTTTAAATCTACTTTTTTTTTCTCTCTTTTCGTTATCTATCAGCAAAGAGCAGAACCGAAATAAACATTTTCGTTTTATCAAAATTCCTGACATTGCGCCTGTTAATTTGAGCTATAAAGGAAAGAAAGACGACAAATATCGAAGATGTTCACAACTATCGACTGTCGTTAACCTACCCTTGAATATCACAGTTCACAATGGACGTGGCTTTTAGATCTCTTGCTGCGCTATTAAAATGGTTGTCCACAGTCTGGCTGTTGATCTCTCAGGGTGAATATATGATACCGGTATTATATTATATATATATATATATATATATATATAATATAATAGAGAATATATATAGTATATATATATATATAAATTATATATATATATATTATATATATATATAATATATATATAGTATAATATATATAA
>JABUQX010041206.1:0-27500 GCA_015478945.1 Trachelipus rathkii | reverse complement strand
GTTTTAGGAAAGGTTATGTGCTGGTATTTGGTCGAAAGAGTGCCTCACCGCTTACATCCGCTTAACCAACCGACTCATTCATCCTTCCATATTGACCCCAAACCATTTCAACATACTTACATTTATTCTCTCATTTCCCCTTTTTCTTCACACCACAACAACTCTCTAATAAGTTCATTCCTCATTTATCAATTTTTCTCACACCTTGCACTCCCCTAAGTTTGTCCATTTTGAACAATTGAACTTTAGATCTATACTTTTCTTATTCCAGACCATTAGTCTCACTACTATACCAATACACGGGTAACAACTACCCTCATGTAAGACCCTAGCACACTCAGACTTAGTCCTTTACATTCACCAACGATTTAATTGCACAAGCCACCTTCCTGCCATTTCACAAACTTTCCTTACTACACTCTGCATCATCCGTTCCTGTCTCATCCAACATATACCCTAAATATTTAAACTCAGACACTTGTCCAGCTGCTCACCACTAACATTAAACTTCACACTGAGGACTGTCCTCACAAACAATAAACCTTACTCTTATCCACGTAACTTCAAGCCCCTCCTTTTTACACACCCTGCCAAATCTTCTCTACCCAATCCTCTCAAACAACTCTTTCATATTCGCCACACAGAACCAAATCATCCGCATTATTAATAGGTAGGGCACCCTCCACTCATCTCCATTCCCATCATTCTAACACCTTTCCTGCCATCCCCACCTTCGAATTCTTTCATAAACCCCATCCATATTACAAATTGAATAACCAAAAGGAGACATACACAACCCTGTCTCAACTCCGCTATTTATCGTAAACCAATCACCATTGACACATTTATTCTTTACTCACGCTTCACTATCGTCATATATACTTTTGATTCCATTTCAAAGTCCACCACCAACACCATATATCACTAACACCTGCCATAAAGCTCCCTATTAAACTCTTATCATACGCCTGTGGCAAATCCATAAAACTAATACAATTATATTCTTCTTCTCCCTCTTTTCTCAATCATTTGTTTCAATGTAAAGATTTGATCCACACATCCTCTACCACTCCTAAACGCACTCTTTCGATTCACCAATCAGTTCCTTCAGTCACTCGACGCACTCTTTCGAGGAAAATAATAACAGTATACCTTCCCTACAACACTCAATAAAACTATCCCTTATAATTTCTACAGTCCCCTTTCTCCCTTACCCTTAATAAGGGTCTATTACCGCTCTCCTCCAAACCCTTGGAATCTACCCTCCATAAACGCTTTATTTACACAACTTCCAAATCCAATCAATCACCATCTGCCTTCGTTCTTATCATTTCACCAGTAATCATCTATACCTGCAGATTACCCATTCTTCAAACTTTTTCTCACTCTACCCATTACCTCCTCCTGACTAATAACCTCATCCCAAAAATTACCTATCCTTCTTGCACCATCAAACCCACACACAGTTACTATCACCTCTTCATTACTGTTAATATTGTGCAGGATTTTCGAAGTGTTCTTTCCACACTCCTCACATCTTTTCATCATTTACGAAAGCACATCCCTATTCATTATCTAAGCAGATTCCCCTTATCTCATTCTTAACCTTCGTGCTTCCTTCCAGAAGAGCTTCTATTCCCTTGTAGTCCCCATTCATCCTCCTTCCAAACTGTTCATTACCTCTTGTTTCTCCTACGTATGCCACCTTTTAGTATTTCTTTTTCCTCCTTATAAATCCAAGCATCTTCTTTTGAGACTTCATCATTTGCTTTTAGACAATTCAACCACGCTTCTTTTATCTTAACCGCTTTCATCACCTCTTCATTCCACCATTCCACTGTTAACATTCTTACTTTCCTACTTTAGCGGCACATCCACACACTTCCTTTGCCACTACTAACAATTGCTTCCTTCATTTGCCCCCAGAATTGTTTTTCAGTATCAATTTGTTCACATTAACTGATTACTAGCGAGCGCTCTTTCATACTTATCCTTTTGTCTTGTTACTTAACTCTCACTCTTAATTTTACTACTTCCTTCCGTATCACGTTTACCTTCCTCTCCATCCACGCCCCACTAACTTAATTTTACATAGAACAACATAATGATCGATAATTCCCATTCCTAAACCCCTCACTTGATTAACTATCCAAACTCTTACTCCACATCTGCCTTTTCACCAACACAAAATCAATCATACTTTTTCACTTCGGATACCATCTCTACCTACACCAATCTAGTATACTTATGGATACTCTTTGTGTTTAAAGAAAGTATACTTACACACACACTCTCTTTTTCACAGAAATCAATCACCTCTACCATTCTCATTTCTTCCGCCACCCCAAAACCACCTGTTATACCATCCCTTTTTGATCACATCCAACCATTCAGTCCCCCAAAACTATCAATCTGAATCTCCCATTACCCCCATCCAAACATCATTCGATTATCCAAAAAAGTCACTCTCTCTTCAACTTTCCCTCAGATGACCATACGTCACAACCACACATACCTGACGCCTTCAAACTTAAAATTTAACCATTAGAATTCTAGGACCACACACTCAAAGTCTACCATAGCTCTGTACCAAAGGTCACTAATCAAAATTGCACTACTATCTACATACACACTACATACTACATTCCCTTCCACACCAGGCACACACACATTCACACCGCCTCCACTCATTTTTACACCGTTCCTTTCATACATTTGTTTCCGTACAGCGAGCAAATCAAATCATATCTGCTACATCCATCGCCCCTCCTCTTCTCCTCAACATTTATCCTCTGACACATTCCATGTACCCCTACGATTCATACAATTTCCGCCGAAATTAGAAGCCGTTTACGGCGATCAAACGACCATCTCCGATGGCGGCTCAGCATTACCTTAAGCAAAGTAGGGGATGGATTAAGTGAGGAGCCAACCCAACTACAACCTCCTTTAGTCGACTTCTGACGCAGGACATACGATCATTTTACGATGTGGGCAATTTTTTTCTCCCCCACAACACAGGGATATGAGTAGTAGGATGTCGTAAGGCTGTTATCTTAGAGAGGTGTGTGTACTTTTTTTCATGTGTATGTGATTATGTGGATAAATGGTGGTAGTAATATTTTGCCTGGAGGATAGTGTGTGAAGAATATGAACGCAAAAGAGAAAAGTGCACCATTAAAAATGGGAGGTAATTTCAAACACTCGAGTATGCGTGTTACTCTTCCCTCTATAAAAATATATTTATATATATATAATATATATATATAATATATAAATATATAATTATATATATATATATATATATATATATAGTATATATATATAATATATATATAAATATATATTATATATAATATATTATATATATATATATATATATAGTATAATATATAATTCATCGTCATCACATTCATTTATTCTTTAGTCCTTCTTCTTTCCCAAGATTGGGATTGAAGCGCGCATAAGACACCACAAACAGAAAATTAGTAGAGGAACATGACTTAAGTAGAAAGGAAAGCCCCTATCAACATTTCCATCTCCTCCAACGAGCTTGTTGCTGTAAAAAAAAATAATTCCACCCTAATGGCTGAATGTGGTTAAAAGCCAATGATGATGTCGCAAAAGAAAGGCTTATGGAAATATATGAAGGAGGAAAAATTAAGACTAAAATCTGCAATGGAAAATGAAAAGTTTGGATGGTGGATGAATTGAGACTTACATGGGAAAAGAAACTTACGAAAGTACGAAAAGTTAAGAAAAGAGTAGAGGATGGGAAGTTCATATTTTCACATTGAAACAATGATAGAGAAAATGAGGTAGAAGAAGAATAAATTATCTTTTGGTGGTATGAATTGCAACAGGCATATGGCAGGATTGATAGGTGTAGCTCTGTGGTAGCTGTTAGTGATATTTGTTGTTGGTAGTAGGCTTCTAACTGGAATCAAAAGTACGTCTGATGATAGTGAAACGTGTGGAAGAATAAATGGAGTTGAAAGGGATTGGTTTAATATTAATAGTGGTGTGAGGCAGGGGTTTGTTATTTCTCCTTGGTTATTTAATTTTATATGGTAGGGTGGTGAAAGAATTAGAGGTAGGGGATGGTGTTAGACTGATGAGAGAGTGGGGGAAGACGCCCTCAATGTACTCTGATGATTTGGTTTTGTGGGGTGAATCTGAAGAAGTTTGAGAGGATTGGTAGAAGGGTTTGAAAGTAAATGTAGATAATAAGTTGATGGTATTGAGTGAGGAGAGCCTCCGCGGTGCGAAATCATAGTTTTATGCTGGGAGTAATTTGATCAAGTATCTGAGTTTAAATATTTAGGTTATACGTTAGATGAAAAGGGAATATAAGATGCAGTATAGTAGGTAGGTAGCTGGTTCAATTAAATCCTTGGTGGATACAAAGGGACTAGAATGCGCTAGGGTTTTGCATGATTGTGTGCTGTTCTCGTTATTAATGTATAGTAGTGAAACTATGATGGAAAAAAGATAAAATCTAAGGGACAAATTGTTCAGATGGACAAACTTAAGGCCTTGTCAGGTGCGAAAAGAATTTATAAAATGAGCAATGAACATGTTAGGGAGTTGTGTGGTGTGAAGAAAGGCGTAAATGATATAATAAACGAAAGTTTATTAAGATTGTTTGGTCATATGGAAAGGATGGTTTTAGTTGGTTGGTTAAGCGGATGTATTGTGGTGAATGTGTGGAATTGGCTTGCTGTGAGAGGACTGAAGGAAAAGTGAAATTGAGTCTATAAAAAATTTTTGAAGGAATTATTGAGAGTTTTGGGCGAGGCGGAAGAAAGGTGGCGTAATAGGGTGAATGGCAGGTTTTTTTGAGGGGGTATGGTTGTGGGACATGCCCAAGGAATAAACCCTACATTGATAAGATACCACAAGTGAGGGTCCGCCGCTTTCTTGTGAAGCCCCTAGGGTATTTTTTACTGGACGAGCTACTCTTGTCTCGGTATCAAGGACTTTCCTTTTAACTTACGTGATTTTTTTTTCATTTTGTTTCTGGTAAATATTGCGACACCTCACCCCCAATATGGGGAACGGAAGTAGATGATGATATATGTAAATACAGTTTGCAACAAAAAAATCTTGTTTCAGATTTAAAGTAGTTTATTGAAATTTCCGTTTCAGTTGGCTGAAAGAAGAAGGAAAAGAAACAACAAATTGAAGAACAGCAAGCTAAGCAACGACAGCAAAAGAAGGCTCTGCCCAATTTCCAGCTTTCTCAACCAGCTTGAGTACTACATCTGCTCCTCAAGACAAAACGTCTCGCTGCTCCTTCACCGCTGAAATACAGAAAGCCAGGAAATGAAGGAAAGGAAGGTGATTAATGAATCCTTTTTATTTATTATTATTATATTATTATTATTTATTATTATTATTATTATTATTTATTATTATTATTGAGAATTTAAGATCCATTTAGCGTCTTTTGAAAGGCAAAAAGTCACGTTAATTTGCGTAATTTTTTCAAAATGTCGCCAAACCAAAGCGGGGGTCCCACGTTCGCATCTGGTCGTGTTGGAGTTGAATGAAGCTATTTCTCTCCTTAGGGCCTAGCTTCGTCCTGCTTGGACGTAATTGAGTACACCCCCAACCTAGATTAGGACTCTGCCCGTGAGCGGTGGTGTTTATTTTCTCTATAAAAAAAAAAAAAATATATGATCTTATATATAATTGTGTGTAGGGGATTGTGTTATGTTATTTATTCAAATGTTTCTTCATTGCAGCCATTTTAGGTTAGAAAAAATAATCAATTATTCCTATCACATATTGAAATGTTCTTCTCTCTCTGAGGTAATGGATAAATGTGTTTGAAGTAAAGTAAAAAGATATTAAAATGAAAACTTTTCTTAAGTTAATTTAAATTTGAGCGTTTCCACAAAGTTTTTCAGTTTTCATGTTATATGAGAAAAATCTTTCAATTTTCTACTTTTTGGAATAATTAAATAATTAAGACATTTAATAATTATGAGATATGTTTCACGTAAAAAAATTTTAATTATGCAGGAACGGGAAGCCGAAGTTCTACGAGAGGCACAACGTCAAAAGGAAGTGCAGAGACTAGCCGCAGAGGAGAAGAAGAAACAGGAAGCGAACCTGAAATGGGCTACAAGAGTGAGTCAGAATAACAACAAGAGTGGCTCTAAAGCAACTGTCAATCAACCTCCAGAAGTACCTGTAAAATCTCTCATAGAAATCCAAAAGGAGGAAGAGAAGTTGATGAAAAAGGTTAGTTTTTAGAATAAGTTTCACTTCTATTAAAATACTAAGTTTTTTATGCAATCATTATAAAAGTTTTACGTGGCTTTACTCGAGTTAACATAAAATGAAATATTTGAAAAAATTATTTAGGATAATATGGCTTGTCTGACACAAGCAGAAAATTCCTCCTCAGCTTTTGAAATTAGGGACAATAACCCATCTTATATATGTAGATCTGGTGTTTCCCTCTGTATTTCTTAATTGAAAGTTGAATTTATATTCCAAAAACTCGCCAGCTGTTTTTAGTACTTTTAGTAGAGAAATTTGATTTTGTCTTAGTTAAAAGCTTTAGCAAGTTATATATTTTTTTTACTCACTTCCAGGTTGTTCCAATTATTATTATTTTTTTTTTCAGCGTAAAGAAAGAGAACAGGCTGAAAGAGCTTCATTGAATCATTTGACATTAAATTCAGCTGGTGTTTGGAGTTCTGCCTCACAATCACTCTCTTGGGCAAATAAAGCTGCCACTGGTGCTGCCCCAGTCATTGCCCACTCAAACACCCAACCAGGCCCTCAACAGGCTTGGAATTCCTCCTCTTCCTCCTCCTCCTCCTCCTCTAATTCAGTGGCGTGGTCCGCTATTGCTCAGAGCAGTGTCAACAACACTTCTTCTGGTTGGAATAGTGAGACTACGATGTTATAATCAAAACTCTCTACTTCAAAATCTAGTAAGAGAAGTTGCCCTATTGGATAGTATGTATTATGTGATAATGTGGTGTGCATTCAGTGTAGTAACTTGTTTCAACCACAAAAATAACTTACAATGAAAATATTTTATTTGCAGGGGGCTTTTGGGAGAGCCCTGATGCTGTGAAAATCGGTTCTGGTAAAGGGCAGTCCAACACTGCTACTACTGCCAGTGTCCGATCCCCGCCGAAGGCTAATACTGCCAATCAATCCAGTACCGCTAAGAGCGCTGCTGGAGTTCAGGCTGTGAATAGTAATAAGGTGAACAAGAAGAAAATCAAAGACGAAAATGAATCTGTGAAGAAACTCTTTGCTAACAGCATTTCCCCTGCTGATAACTTCAGCCAATGGTGCAAAAGCTCTCTTAACTCGATGAAAGTTCATGCTTCAATTGACAGTAAATATATTTTGATTGATTTAAAAATAGTTGGCTGAATGGTATTGCTTTTTTTTGCTTTTTTTGTCAATGTATCTTATGAACTTGGATACTTTAGTGACTAGGGAAATAGGTTACCCTCAAATATCATTTAGTAAGACTTCAATTGTTTTAAATTTCGTATTATTCATTAATCAGTTCCAACGTTCGTGGGATTTTTGTTGGACGTGGAGTCGCCGTATGAAGTTCATGATTACATACGCTCCTATTTGGGTGATAGTAAAGAAGTTAAGGAGTTTGCCAAGCAGTATTTGGAACGAAGAAGTAAAGCTAGAAATGCTCAAAAGGAGAAGCATGATGAGGACGATATACTCGCTCCTGCGCCCGCCATTAATCCTGTCTCCAACCTCGAATTTCAGGAAGTTAAGGTAAGAGAGTAGTTTTTCTTGTTAAGTAGTGCAGTAAGTAGAATTTTCTCACAAAGTAGTGTAGAGAGTAGCTTCCTGCTAAGTAGTGTAGAGTGTAGCTTTTTCCTGCTAAGTAGTATAGAGAATAGCTTTTTTTCTCTCTAAGTAATGTAGCTCTTTTTGTCAAGTAGTGCTGCTTTCTGAATACTTTTTGTAATGATTCTGAATTTGACCTTAGTATTAGGAATATGTGACAGCAATTGACTTACTGTATTTTGAGACAATATGTGAAATTGTTATCAATAAGTTTAAAGAGAGAAAAGAGAATCAATATTCTGTATTATTAAGTGTTAATATTGCTGTTTTCATTAAACATTCCATCGTTAATCTATAGCTTAACCTTGCAAAAAGTTTGCCGACAGCAGCGAAAATTTGCATTTCCTTCTGGTATTGATGATACTTCTTTTATCCTTTCACTACAGTCATTTAATGATAAATTTTATTTAGCAAATTACCAGGGTAGTCAAAAACCCAGGGATGTTTTTTATTTGGAGGGGGGGAATCCAGTAGATTTTTTTTTTCAAATTATATTTGAAATGCATTAAAACTTTTGTTTAATTTTATAACCCAGTAAGATGAGTTGATTAATTTAATTTGGGCAATAATATAATTTTAACTAATATATGATTTAGTGAGTAATTTTGTCATCGTGATTTAATTATTTTGATTTTATACCTAATTTATATTGTACATATTCTATCGTATTTCTAGTTAAATTTCATAAATTCAAAGTACCTTTTCATTTTAAGTACCTATGCAATTCAATTATTGTATTTATATTTCTGATTTTCTTAATTTTTGTGAAATAAACTCTTTATATAGCTTTACAAATTGACAGAACAATCAAGCAATATTTCATCAAACACTACAGTAGAATTCAAGTTTTGCGAAAAAATGAATTACCTATTAACTACGACTACAATTTCAAGTAATCTTTATTACGTGAACTTCTTACTTGTGTCTTGATTGTGTCTCCTCCTTATCCTATCTTCTTCATTATCTTAACCTAAAACAGAAAACTTTGATATTAAAAATTTATCTAAACATCTTTTGTGCATCATTTTTGACTCTGGACACCATTATATTTTACAAAGAAGGTCCTACTTCGTTTTACTGACCTATGCATATTAATTAGGTATTGGTAAACCAGTGGTCACAGAACTCTCTAAGCCTATAGGGCATTACCTCAAAATATGTAGATATGTGTTCAACGATATTACTCTAGACTTAAAAGTGAGGAAAGCCAAGCTAATTGCTTTTAAAATTGTAGCATATGGCATACAAATATTTTCCTTGAATTCCACTCGAATCGAAAAATACAAAGAACGCACATATTCAAAATAGTTCTTTGTTCCATTTATATTGAGGCTATAGTCTTACAAGCTGAAGAGTTGTATTATATAGTTATTCCTGGTAAATCAATTTAAACAAAAAAAACAAAAAATTAACTAACATAACAAAATTAAAATTGAAGTACATAAAATATCAAAATAATACCGGGCAAAATTAATAGCCATATTAGGGAGCCAAAAAAAAATTTATTCATTTGGGCTCGGGCTGAGCCCAATTTTCACACACGCCCCAAAAAATGGACATAAAATTCGGAATTTTCAGCCGATTTTGACCCTTTAAACACCAAACTGTAGCTTTGTTTGCCCTCTAAAACGTTGTTTTCGGGTGTTTTTCTTTGTCTGTAGTATTTCAGAATTTTCAATTTTTCAAAACCCACTTTTTGACATTTGTCGAAACTCTTCCTAAGCTATTTTTGAAATGACTTCAACTTGAAATATGCAAGATAGGTCATTACCTACAATATTACAGAAGTACATTTTTCCGATTTTTTGAATTTTGTGCTTCAGCGTTGTCCAATTTCCAACCCACTTTTTTTTTTTTTTTAAATTAAAAATTTGCGATAATTTTTTTTTTACTACTTCATCCGATCAACATCAAATTTTCAGGGCTTTTATAGTCGGGCGAGATGCATCTTTTTTACTTAGATAATTTTTAAAAAAAAATTTCAAAAAATATTTTTTTGAAAATTTTTTACCTTCAATTCCGGATAAAACTATACAAAGAAATTTAAATTCATAAATTTGAAAAAGTGTTCATCTCCCCCGACTACATATTCCCAGAAAATTTCATCACTTCGCCCGAACAGGAAAAAAATTATCGCAATATTTAATTTCAAAATCCAAAAAAAAAGTGGGTTTGGAAATTGGACAACGCTGAGCACAAAACTCAAAAAATCGAATAAGTACTTGTACAATATTGTAGGTAAAGGACCTATCTATGTATATTTCAAGTTTGAAGTCATTTCGAAAAATAGTTGGACGGTTTTACCAACCAAGTCGAAATTTCGAGTTTTAAAATTGAAAATTCTGAAAGAATGACTACAGACACAGAAAACACCTGAAACAAACGTTTTTGAGGGCAAAAAAAAAAAAAGCTACGGTTTTGCTGTTTATAGGTCAAATCGGCTGAAAATTACGAATTTTATGTCCATTTTTAAGGGAGGAGGGGGTGAAAATTTTGCTCAGCCCGAGCCCAACATTGGATCTTTGCCCTGAATCATTTTTCACGTCGTTCAGGCTTTGAAGAAATGTTGTTTCGATCCAGAAACAACATCCAATTTAAGGCTGTTTGATGTCAGATGAATTTGGATACTCTCTTTGTTTTTTAAGTTTATGAAAATGTAAAATTCTTGTTCAAAAAGATAGGTATGCTAAATGCGGCAACCTTTTTCGCTTCCTTGTATGTAATTTTGAAAAACTTTGCTTTTGATTTCAAAAAGAAAACTGAAAGATGGTAGCAGTTTGACAGTTAATGCCTTTTATAGAGGTTTAAGAAGTACTTGCAGTGTTCCACACTCTGGCATATAGGCAATTTCATCGATTGTTGGATTTAAATAACCCAACTCACAGTATGTGAACTAACTCTGGAAAATAATCAGAAAACCACTTTCTGGGTTTGATGAGATGCCCTATAACTGGATCCTTGATATCACAAAATAAAGATTTTTCAGAAACACAGTTAACAAAATTAAGATAACTGCCACAATCTTAATTTTGTTATACTTTCTTTTTCCAATACGGAACCTTAGATCCAATGTCGAAATTAGAAACATAGAAGTATATTGATAATTTAAATATTTTGATACCCCAAAAGACATAGTTTATAATTCGCCCTTCTTCTACTCGATATTTAATAGACAAAATATTACTAAAAACGGTAATGGTGCTAGGTGGATAGCAAGGGTGTTAAAAATATAAAACAAAAAGTAAACTTCCGTAGGGCATTTGAGTTTGTTTTTTTTCTGTGATTATTCATTACTGTCATGATCTAAACATTTTGTCTTGTATGGAATAAACTGAAAGCAACCAGGTGAGCTCAAAAGGCGGATTGGAATATCATCAAAGTATTCGAGAATTTTGATACGCATTATATAATTTGGTTCTAATGCTATTAGACAAGACGACTCAATGTTCGATGGACCACTTTTAAAGAAATAAATACTGTTAATTTCATTTCGATGATATAAAGTTTCATGTTTATAACAGCTAAGTGCGTTGAAATGGGATTATATGGTTTTAGAACTTTTAAGAATCAGATCTTGATGACATAAGTGCAAAATCATCACGGAATTAATAAACTCAGATATTATACTGTATATAAAGTTATAAAATATTTTTGTGTTTTTTGATTCCCCCCCCCAAAAAAAAAAAAAAAAAAAATTACAGAAGTTGGATAGTTTGTTTGCCTTTTTTGTGTTTTGGTAACCCTGCAAATTACACCATCATTTATATAAGATGGAAGAGGTTGCTATCTGTTCTTTACATGGAGACACGTTACAGAGTTTGTTTATAATTGGTTACGAAGCACACAGGAAATACCATAACAAACCCATCCTATAAACAAAACTTTCGAGTCTATGAGAAACTCAAAAATTCTCTTTCGAGTTCATTGCTTTTCGTTGTTCACTAAGCTAAGGTGAAAGGATACTTTTAAACACCTACTGGCAGTTATTTTGAAGTGTTGAATGCATTCCACGCTAAGGACTCCTAAGATTTTCGAAGGATTCCTAGAGCAAAGTATTCCACTATGTCGATATCATAGATCCTGCTTAGATTTAATCTTTCAAATTTCAATTCTTAATTTTCTCTGCGTGATGCGGAATCCTGGTTGGTTGTTGATGTAAGCAACCTTAGGATCTTACTAAGGCCTTATTTTGGACGCCCTGATTTAGGTCCTTTGTATTAGCAGTTCTGCATCCTTCTACTCAATATATATATTATATATTAAATTCAGTATCAGTAAGTTAATTGTTATTTATTATTCGTGTTTTCTTTGATTCCAATAATATTAATGAAGAGGCTTTTAAATATCTTTCTTCCCTTATACATTTCATCTTATTTTTTACCTATGGATTTACTAATATTAAATTAGTGTACTGATTAATTAAATTTGGTGATCAACGTATATTTGCAGTTGTTTATATATGTCAGCGGATATTTGTTTGCATCCATGTGCCCTGCGAAAATTTGAAATTTAATGAAATTTGCCAAATTTTTTGAAAATCTCATTTCATTCGGACGTAAATTCATATTTTCTTGGAATGGAACGCACACTAATTCATTATAATGGTCATCAGTGTGTTGTATTCTAGTATATCAACAAATAAGGACATTATATAAACACGTTGTTTTCATTTACTAAATCTCTGCGTGATGAGGAAGAAAGAATTCAATATACTTACGGTCTATGTGTTTCGTGAGAGGCAAAACTAACAAGGCCAGTTGGTAGCTGGGTTAGAGTCGCGCTACCACGTATGCTCATGCATGCCTCGGATTTCTGGTGTATATTTGCTCACTCTATCCCCTGTTCCGGGAAACCAAGGGACAGTTGATGATAATGATTATGTTTATTAATAATATTGAATCTCGCTTAAATGTTGGAAAAAGTTTTGTTAGAATTTGGATTAAAAGTTTTTCGTAGCAGTTTATTAGATGCTTTTATCGAAGCTTATCAAAATCAGAACACTTCTTCTCTCTCTGGTCAGACATTGATCAATATGATTACAGCTTTTTTTTCTAAGACAACCCATTATAAATGTGCAAAAAATTGATGGTTTGCTTGTTTGAACGATTTTTTTGTTATTTTGGTTTGTGTTTTCAGTAATTCCTTGATTCATTCAAAGTCCACTAATATCACTAAGTAACTGCTTTGTATTGAGATCTTGCTTATTTCTCTTTAACACACACACACACACACGTGACAAAATGTACAACCTTCTCTGCCAAACTAATAAATTTAAATAAATTCTGAATTCTTTTTCAAATCTTCCACAAAAAAAAAAATTTAATTTTTAAATTACATATTTGGGCGAAAGTAACGAATACATTCAAACGTTGTGTTCTTAAATACATTTTCTTGGAAGCTCCTTCGGTAAAAAGTACAAGAACTTCAATTAGCTAACGAACCATATAGTTAAATAAGGTCGGTATTCTTAGTGTTAATGGACACTGGTGATCCAAAAGTAGAATTAAACATGAGATATAAATTGTGTCCAACTACCCGTAACAGCATTGAGCAAAATAAAAGCTTACTTAGATAAAAAAAAAACAAATGAAAAATACTACCACAATTTAAAATTACTAATATTAGTAATATTGTACACGGATGATTTTGTTTTGTGTTACGAGTTTGAATGGAGTTGGCAGGATATGTAAAAGGACAGGTTGGAAAGTAAATGTAGATAAGAGTAAGGTTATGTAAAGAGTGAAGATAGTCCGAGGTGTGAGGTCATGTTAGATGGTTGAGCAGCTGGAACAAGTTCCCGAGTTTAAATATTTAGGATATATGGTGGATGAGCAGATTTAGTAGGAAAGTTGTGGAATGGCAGGAAGGTTGGCTGGTACAATTAAATATCCTTGGTGGATACAAACAGGACTAAGTGTTCAGGGGCTTGGTTTTTCATAGGGTATGTTGTACCTATGTTAATGTACAGGTAGTGTTAACTCATTGTATGGAATATTAAGATGGTCTAATGACAATCTGTTCGGTTAGGACAATCTTGGGGCGTGTTAGGTGTGAGAAGAATTAATTAGACATGAGGAATGAACGTATTAGAATTGTGTTGTGTGAAGAATGACGTTAAATGAGATAAGAAATGAGTGACTATAAGATGGTTTGGTTCATATGAAAATAGATTATAGTCGTTGTTTAGCCGATTTATAGTGGATCAGTTGTGCTTGGAATCGGACCGGCTGTTGAAAACCGAAGAAAAAGGTTAATTGAGTCAGTAAGAATTTAGTATGGAAAATAGAAGAGAATGGAGGGGTTTTTGTGAGGGTATGATTGTGGGCCTGACAATTGATGAACCCCAACAGTGAGGGGCTCCGTCGCAATCTTGTGAGACCAAGGTTGGAGTTTTTTTTTTTTACGATGACCAGCTCTCCTTTTGACCAAATGACCAATCTACCTTAATATACTCATTTTCTTGCATGTTATGCACCCTACTTCACATCTAGTGGCGGATAAAGAAAGGAAAAAGAGTATTCGAAACTTAAACAATTTAAAACAATTTGAAAGCCTACCTTTTCAGCAGCAAATAAATGAGATCATTTAGTTGGTGTTGAAAATTAGCTTTATTTTATCTATTTACAATATTTTTAACCTTTGAATATCAAAAAATCGTTTAATTTAAAAGTTGTGAAGAGAATTTATTCAGTTGATAAGGACATTTTAAAAGTTATTTTTTTGAATAACATTTTATTAATGTCACCAACTTATTTTATGATAGATGATTTTTTTAATCTAATATAGTGTGTGCTGTATGTAAAAATATTTTGTGGAGAAAAATGTTTTGTAGTTGTTCACAAGATGTGTGGACAATTTGAATTCATTGTTATTAATCCAATTTTTTTTCTTATTTTTTGTGTATAGTATTTAGGAAAGGGCGGAAAAAGATGCAGAAGGTTGACAGCAGCATTTTGGGCTTTAGCGTGAACGCCCTTGAGCGCATCGACGTGGATGACGCCAACTGAGCTTAAGGGCAAAGCGCTCACAACTGAGCAGAAGGGGAAAGAGCTCATTCGACCTTTTTGGCACACCTCAGCACAAGACTCTTCAATAATACTTTTTGACTCTTCTTATTCTTTTTTTTTTTTTTTTTTTTAATTGTTATATGACATCACTTAAAAAAAGAAATATAATAATATAACGTTTATTTTATGAATACTGAAAGATTTATTAAACAGTTTTAGGTTTCGCAAGAAATCAAATTATATGTAAAATTTGTAATAAATATTATATTCTTTATTCATAAAATTAATTTTTTTTATGTTATCATATTCATTTATCGTCATTATTAATTCATTGAATTAAAAAATAAAATATAAATTTTAAATAATTTTTTATATTCTGTTCCAGATATTTTTTTTCTTTTTTTCTATTTTTTTTTCTTCTTTTTTAAATAATAATATTGAATCCGCGTTTTTAAATTAAAATTTTTTAGGGTTTTTATAAAGCAATATTTAAACATCCAAAAAAAAATAAGGGTTGCTGTTTACTATTTCAAAAAATTGTCGTACCACATTGAATTTTTATTAATTTACTTATTTTGTTTCAGAAAATTATAGAGAACGTTAATTTTTCTGCCAGATGCGCGTCAAACGCTCCTATTCGACAGGCGTTAGCGAAGCCCTTATGCAACGTTTAATCGCTCGTATACCTACACGAAAGCCAACTTTCAAAAAATTTTCCTTTTGTTTCAACATTGTCGAAGATTTTCATATGTTTATTTCTTTAATTGTTTGTTTACTCAATAATACATTTTCTTTTTCTTTGTTGGTATTATTATGTGAAAGTGGCTTAGTCTTTTTTGAAGGAGTCAGTCTCAGTGTGATATTCAAATATAAAAGCTTTAATTCATTACGGGAAATACTTCTTTTTATAAGATTAAGAGAATTCTCATGTTAAACAATAAGATTTTTTTTGTTGAAAATGCTCTTTGGGCGTTTCTTTACCCCACCAACTATTGTTTTGTTTCTTGTTTTCAACAATGACTTTATAATCCATCTAATTTCGCAGTATAGTATTTAAGATATACATTTGAAATAAAAATAAGTTTCCCTAACATATGTGTTATCAAAACTATTGAATTACTGTATATCTTTATAAGTAGCAAACATTTTTGTTTAGCTATTTCATTATCCAGATATGTTTTGAATCTTTGCTAAAGAAAGTGGAGTAGTTTTTAATTTTGGCTTTAGTGTTGTTGAGAAGCTTATTTATCATCGGGTGATGGTTAATATTTTGCCAAAATAAGATTCGCTATGTTGCATAGTTCCATCTTTAAGGATTAAATATATTAGGTTGAGAGAGGTTGACCATTAATACACAAATTCTTATCATTCTTTCTAATATTCAGATGCGTCCTCAAGTTCTTAGCTTTAGAGAATTCAAAATGAGCTTAAATCACTAATTTCCCATCTTATAAGTACATTTTCATCATCACGTGACAATTTGCATTCGCTCTCCACTATATTTCTTTGTGATAGACCATGGATGGTAAATTATTGCTTTAATTATCAGCATCGTCTTTAATCGTAGCTTTTTAGAAATGTTTACGTAGTTTTTTGGTCCTTTTGTTTTAAAATAACATTAATTTCCCCCCAAAATATATTTATTGAATGACTAATTCTTTTTAGTTGTAATAAAGATCAGAGGACTGATTAAACTTTCTTCTGACATCTTTTCAATGGACGAGGAAATTTATAAAGATTTTTGTCAGTTCATTTTAAAGCCGGGACTTAATATTATTTTCATGTTATTCAAAATTTATAAAATTTTAACATTGTTTTTTCTAACGGTAAAAATTGTGATAAAAAATAAACCATTAAAATGATTATAAGAAAACGAACAATGTTATAAACGGTAATGGAAGCCGATATTTTGCCTATGAGAGAGGGGGTGAGAGAGAGTAGGAGAGAGAGAATTGCCGTGCCTAAGTTGTTGAAAATTGTTTGGTGCTCAATTCCAATTTTTGGAATCTTCTAATAAATAAATTTTCTTGTAAAATGTTTTTCATTTTTACCATTCAATTTAATTTTTACTATTTCGCAACTTAAAAATATATACAAAAATAAATTATGTAAGGTACAAGTAATTATATTATCATTGCTTGTAAAATATTACTTCATGTTAACCTTACATTAAATGTAGAATACTTGAGAGTAACAGACTTTCATACTCTACAGTCAGTAGATCTTAAAATTCAGAAAAATTGAATCGAACGATAACGTTTCCTAGTTTAATGCCCTGTTGATATCTTCTGAGTTTGTTTTTTAGTAGAAAGAAAAACTAGTGTTGATGTCCTAGCAGTTGATACGTTGAAACTGAAAAAACTAAATTCGATAAATATGAAGCTCAATATCAATGGTCATCAGAAATGAAATGCTAGTCTGTAAATTCTATTAATAGGCAGAAAAGGAAATTTTATTTATATATTTATTTTTTAAATTTATAATATTTTCGAAGTGAACTGTTTTGAACAAGTGTACAGAATTTTGTATTTGTAATTTTACTCGAAATAGAAAATTCTAAATGTAAAGGAGCTAGGAATTGACAAACATATGCTAATTGCTTACGAACAATTAGCATTATAAATGTTCGGAATAAATTTGGACCACGTGTGAAATAGTTATAAGTATTCCAGCAACCACGATCCATTGAATAATGTCGCATCTGCTAATAACGTAATTGCGAATCTAAGCCGTTTTCGTTTTTGCATTTGTGCGTGAGAAATGCTCGAGTTTGCGTTCTTGTTAAACTTAACCAAAATCGTAAAAAAAATGCTCACCAAAAGTAACATTTTAGTTCTGTAAGGTTGCTATTTCCCGTTCTTGCTGAATTTGGCACGTCCTTACAAAAAAATGTAAACAAACAAGATGCCGGCATGGTAGGCCCCTTTGAAATGATGTATATAAATTAAATATAAATTTGTTGTAGTCTAATTTCTTCCGAAATCATACTCTTCTTTTGTCATCACAATAGTTTGATCAATTTATTGTGGATTAAACTGATAATTTTTTTATTTATGTTTATTCCAAAACCACGGGCTCCATCACAACCAGCTGATCAATTTTTATAAATAAAAGTAACATGAGAAATTACGGTCGTTTATGAACGAAATTTGTGCTATAACTGGGTAAGCATTTCTAATCGAGCGTAAGTTATTTATCAACGAAAACGGTCTAATATAGATATTGAAAGGGTTATTAAATATTGTCTGTTAAATAAATTATAATATAAAATAGCACAATTCTGTCAAAGTTCCGACTTTTAAAATTTAAGTGAGTAGATGTCTATTGGTTTGCATTCATTTTTGCGAAAATTTTGCTAAGAAGGTGAAACTATTCAGAAAAAAGGGGATAGGTGTAAGAAAACGCATCCTACAAATTTAAGATTTTTCAACTAAGATAAAAAAATTCTTTTGTTTCAGCCGGAGTATGGGCCCCAATTGTAGTATAAAAATGTATAGGGCATTATAAAATGTAAAAAATTGATATATAAGTTTTTTACAATATTGGTGTGGGTTTGGAAGTGATTTAAACGTACACAAGGGGAAGGGTTCAGGCTCCATTATTTTAAAATTATGCGGCTCTGGCTACAATCCCCATCTTTCATTGTAAAAAAAAAAAAAAAAATCTCTCCATTCACCCCAAAATTCGCTTTTGTTGCGGCTCCAGCTCTGGAGCCCTAATCTAAACTGCAAAAGACTGGAAAACCAAAGGAACTTACTGTCAAGGTATCCAGTTATCCAACACTCGCTACGGGGAGCACATCCCAGCAAAAATTCCTATAGGATCCCATCCTTCCTATCTTAATAAGAGTAGGACATGGTGGATTTCCTATAGGAATTGTTTGGCTGGGATGGACTTCTGAGTAGAGAAACGATATTTAGTTTTTAAATTATATCACAGATTTGAAAATGATTTGATGATAATCTAGGAAGCTCCGCAGGTTAAATTAAGTTTCCACCTTCTCTATATTATTTCGGTAAAAGAACAAATAAAATTAGTTTATATATAATATATATATATATATATATATATTTATATATAATATATATATATATATATATATATATATTATATAAAAATATATATATATATATATAATATATATATATAGATATTGAGGGGGTAAAATTCTGGTCTTGAATAACCACCTTTTAATAGAGGGATATTTGATGTTGAAGAGACGTAAGAGTTGCACGATAATAGTAGCGTTTCTTCCGAAAGTGTTAGGATTTCATCGGTGGTGCTGCAGCTTCCTGCACCAGACGCCACAGATATATATATATAATATAATATATATATATATATATATTTTATATATAATATATATATATATATATAATATAATCATATATATATATTATATATATATATATAGTATACTATATTATATATACACAACTGTGTTTGGCACTTGCGGCGCAACTTGTTGCGCCCGCAATTGCGATCGCGCAATTATCTCGGTTGCGGCTTGCGATTGCGCCGCAATTATTTTGAATGGGTTGCGAATTGGCTGCGACCGCAACTATTTTAAGCAAAATTACACCGCAATCGCAACCGGCAACTTTAAAAAATATAGAAAAATAAAACATTTAATTTTATTCTGGTTTGAACTTGTTTCAAACTCGTAACAAGTTAGACATGTTATTAACAATTATTATTATTATTATTATATTATATTATTATTATTATTATTATTATTAAATTATATTATTAATTATTATTATTATTATTATTATTATTATTTATTGTTAAAAATTCCGTGTTTAGTCATTTGATTTTTTCCTTTAATAGCTCTTTTTCATTGAGTGGTTAAATAAAACCAACCAACCAGTATTCAATCTCAGCTTTGTTTTTAATGTTTTAGCAGATTATTCATATGGAGGTGCAAAAGCTTTTTGTTTAATTTATCATGAATGTTTATATATTTTATTTTGAATGTGTTATGTTTTTTATACAATGATGATGGATAGACCTTTATCCGAAACGTCTGATTAAGTAAATAAATGAAAAATGTTGGGAAATTCTAGTTGCTGTATACGCTTTTATCTATATATATATATAATATATATATATATATTATAATATATATATATATATATATATAGATATATATATATATATAATATATAATATATATTATTATATATATATAGCGTTTTTTTCTGGCACTTTGATCTGGCCGATTGGGGCCTTGCGTTCTTCTATGCTAGCTATAATTGGATGACTGCTTTGACTCTGCGTGACGCTTCGGCTTCTGCACCAATAAGGTGAAGCTTAGTTGTTGATGTAGTAGCAGGGTCATTCTTCTTCGACTAAATCTTTCTCCTCATTAATCATGGTTCAATCGTGCTTGCACTCTTTCTGGTCATTCAGGCTAGAGGCAGTGCGTATCGGGGGATGGAAAAATTCTCGCTCTTCTATCACTCTTGCTAATGTTCATTCAGATAGAAATCGTTGCAGAGATACTCGTCGTCGAGCAAGCGAGCTTTCAGCAAAAGAAAGTGCGCTAACCTCCTTTGATCTCCTACTATAAATCTTTCTGGCCTCTTGCAAAACATCTCGAACAACTTCTGTAAATTTGTCTTTCCTCCTCTTTTTCTAAATCTGTTGGTTCTGTTGCTAATTCTCCAACTGAAAAGGAAATCTCTTCGGCCTCCTATTTCCTCTAACTCAACCCTACGAGATCTGGACTCCTCCTCCTCCTCCTTCTTCTCGCAGGTGTCCTATGCCATTGCCTGTGAATTACATTGATCGCGGTGCAGGGCCTCCTGAAATCTATGAAGTTAGGAAGGCGGGTGCCCGATCGCATTCCTCCCTGAGTTTTGATGAGTATGCTTTCATGCTGACCCCGCCCCTCGTCAACTATATTCTCTATGTATCAATATTAATCTTCCTTTTCAGTTTTGAAAGCACGCACATGTCCAAAGCCTGTGCCGAAAAAAAGAAGGCCTCTGATCCTTCTAACTATCGCCCTATAGCTCTCACTGTATTCTTTCTAAGATCTTTGAAAACCCTTCTCACTTCTCCTTTCTTAGATCATCTGGAGTCTCATTCACTTCTTTCCCATAGCCAGTACGGCTTCGAGTCGGGTTCTACTTGCGATATACTTTCTATCTAACTGGATTTAGGTTTTCGCCCTTAAGGAATTACGAGAGACTTGCGGGGCTTGACATAATCCAACATTTGACGGTATGACACGAATCACTTGGCTCTCCAAACTCCCTTCCTTTGGGTTTTCTCCTCCTCTTTGCTTATTATGTCTAGTTTTTCTTTCAAATCACTCAATATCGGCTGGTCTTTTTTCTGTCAAAAGTGGTGTTCCTCAGGTTCTGTCTTATCGCCTACTTATTCCTACGTTTTCATTAATGATTTTCTCACCTCCACATCTAACTCTATCCACTCGTATGCCGCTGCCCGACCTTCATTCTTCAACTCATTCAATTCTTCTCCTTTCTTTTACTTCTAGAACTGCCTCTCGTCTTCTGTAAGATCCACATCCGCAATTTTATTATTCTTTTTTTTTTTTCCCTTCATTTTTTTTTCTCATCCCTTTTAAGATCCGCATCCGCATCCGCAAACAGTCAAATTTTGACATCCGGTCCATCACATATATATATATATATCATATAATATATATATATATATATATATATTGATATATATATATATAATATATTTTATATATATAATAAAAATATATATATATATAATATATAAATATAAATATATATATACTATATATATTTGAAACGGAATTATTAATTTCTCTTGTTTTAGTATATTAACGTACAATAGTTGCGGTTACGAATTGCGGTTGCGGACTGCAATTCGCGGTCTACCGCAATTGCGTTTGCGGTGCGATCGCAATTATTTCTTACGAATTGCGATTGCGATTGCGCGCAATTATTATTGGTTTGCGGCCCAACACTTATTTATATATATTATTTTTTTAAATAAAAAATTTAATAAATATTTTTTATATAAATATAATATATATATATATATATATATATATATAATATATATATATATATATATATATATTAGATATATATATTATATATATAATAATGTATATATATATATATATAGTATATATATATATATATAATATATATATATATATATAATATTATATATATATAATATATAGTATATATGCCAGGAAGGTGAATTGAATTCTCATAGTGATGTTATACCACAGTATAAGATATTTCTACATGGTTTTTACTCTTGTTACAGACTGTGCATGGATATCGTAGAACCAATGAGATGGGTCTTTTAATCGTATCCCTCCGTCCCCCAACGAGTGCATGTTTATTGTTGTGCATTCGTGCATTAGCATTTGTCACAAAATCTGTTCATACCTTCTTTCTTTCTCTCATTTTTCATAAATTTTTTATTTTTCAATCACCTTCTTATCAACTTTATACAGTTTCTAACTTCGTTTTTTTTTTTGATTCCCAACTTTAATCCCCTTAAATATCTGAAAAAATTGTCCTCCCCCTTTTTTTCCCTGTCACAGCCCCTTGGGCTATCAGGTGCTTCTTCCCGCATGGGTTTTCAGTTTTCACCCCACACTTCCTCCACGTGGATGAGGGCACAGTTTGATAAACCGATAATTTTTAGCTTCACCTCTGAATGGGCCACAATTGTAGGAACCCGAAACAAAGGCTAACCACTGAGGAGGCCGTTCTCACTTTGTGTATAATCTTGGCTTACGTGAAGATATAATTTGCCGTGTGTACACTGGTGGGTAACCGGACTAGAATGTTCCGGAGGATTCTTCAAGGCCACTCAACAGCCAAACCTACGGTGAGGGTCCGGGAGGTTCTGTGGTCTCGGACTGCTAACCTGTTTTGGGAAAAAAAAATTTACCCTTTCTAAATGAAGTATTACGCCTTTCCAGCCCATCCTGTTATTCATTTATGTTTCATTCGTTTTATTGTCATACTGCTCATTCATGGTGACGAAGTTAGTGGTAAAATATTATGGAAAAGTATTAAAAAAAAGAAAATAACGTGTTGTAAAACAAAGATGAGTCTAATAACATCAACAACAATTAGCCTACTGTCAGGTTCCCAGCCTGACCATACCGCGGTCCCTACTACTTCTATACCAGCGAGTACCTATTGCTTACTTCCTCTCCCTACACCGTGAGGTGCATTTGCATAATTCAGCGATTTCGTCGACCAGTTGCCCTAAGACCCAGAGTGCCAAAACAGTCTGGGCTAGGATGCACGAAGAAAATCAATGGATTTTGCAACTGGATTTTTTCACTTGATGGTTTTGCTCCAAAAAAATCGTGATTTTTTTGCTTGTTTTTTGATTTTTTGCTTTTTTTCTTATTATATTTTATTTTTTTGGGATATTTAAGTAATTTCAATTTTCAATAGAAATAAAAAATTAATATTGATAATATCATAGTCGAAGGCAATTATTGCTCCAAGATTCTACACTCTTTTAAATGTCAACAAAAGATCATTTTTCAAAACTTGTTTCTTTTAATTTCTGATGTAATATATACATTATTACGAAATAAACACTCTTTAGTGTTGCTTCTTCATTGTGTCATAGACTATTATAGGCCCTATTTCAAGATTTTGAACTCAGATATAGGGCCTAAGGTTAAAAATAATACTTAATCGATACTTTAAAAAAAAAGTTTACTTACAAAATTATATGTCGCGTGACGTCACGATTCTCAAAATCAAAAAATCAAAAATCAAAAAAATCAAAAATTGATTTTTTTCTCAAAAAAATCAAAAAATCCCCAACCCTGAGGCAGGGGAATCCCGAAAAGGTGCCCCCTCGTCATAGTCGTTCTCAGTCGTTCACCCCATATGCTGCACCCCTCCAGGAATGCAGCAGACACTCATTCCGATATATCAAACACGTACTGCGATTCCATCTACCTCCAAAGCGTCTCACTGAGCACATAACCATTTCTTCTCAGCGATTGCACTTGAAAAGATGTTTTTAGAGTTGAAGGACCCTCCACACATTAATGAGATCAGTTGGGTCCATTCTCGTCAAGCTGTAATCCTAAAATCAAAGTTCCGTTCTGTCATCCTTAACGTCCTTCGCAACATCTCTCTTATTTCTATTCCTGATGATATAAAGAATACGGATGTGAAGACAGGTATCTAAATCACAATTAGAGCTTCATTTACTTGAGAAACTGTAAAAGAAATAGATTTTCTGTTACAAAATTTAATAAATTTTGCCCCTCGTCGGGATTCGCCTGACACCCCAAATCCTCGACTGCTGACCTTAATACCCCTCATCCACCTACAAGGTGGTAAATATGGTTCACTGTTTCATCGTGTTCGCCGTTTATATCCCTCGACCCAGACTGTTTCTCAAATGTCATCGGTTTGGTAGTCCCGAAATATACTGGAGGCGACGATGACATAACGCCCAATCTTCGGAGAATTATTCCACTCCCTGTGAAACTCTACAACCTAACTGTAGAAATACTGTGGAGATACCCACAGTGGCTTCTTCCTTCAAATGCCCGTTTTACCTGTTTGAACATAGGATTTGGAGTTATTTACCATACATAAATTGAGCAGAGGAGATGACATACGCCAGCTCAATGAAAGAATATCAGACAAATCAAAATCATTCTTACGCCACAATTACAGCTGCCCCATGTCTCCGCATGTTAATCCGCCAAGACAACCCTATCATAACAGAACTCCTCTCTTCCTAAATTCCAGTGAAACTCATGCAGTTACTGCAACCTGTCTGCCTGAATTGCTGCACTACCGACTCCTCAATACTTTTTTGTTAAAATGGCAATACAAAAGCAAGCCCTGATCCATCTCCCGTCCAAAACGCATATCAACACAACACCATCCCGATACTAGCTTCAACAATCCAGGCATGAAACTATAGCGACTCATCCAACGACCAACATGGAAAACATCTCTGCCAAGGACACCACTGTCCATAACTTACCAAAGTTCTTCAAGGCTTTATGCAAAGGGGACTGTCTCTTTGTCCTTATTTCGCCTCCCATTTATAAACTCAAATTCCTTGAAAGGATGTTCATAAAACCACAAAGAAAAGAATATAAGCCAATTAAAAGATTATTCGCTAAAATACAGAGCATCCGAATATTTAAACAAAAACACATTAATCCCAGACGTAAAAAATGCAACTCAATAGTCAGAAAGAGACCTCGGTATTAAAAGTGCCTTAAAGCAATTATTCAATAGATTGTACCCAAACAATCACAGCTTTATCGGACAACCCACCAATCAACCCCTAATAGTTTCAAGATATTCTAGCTCTTCTGAATCTTCCTATAATTCTTCCTCTAAATTTCCTATCTTCAGCCACTCCCCAAGGAATTTCTATACCCTCTAGTGGATGAAAAGGAAGCAGCTCCAAAATGGAGCTGGATGTGATGACCCATTCTCTTACTAATGCTTCGTGCGCTCTCGAGAAAGGCGAATGGAAAACTATCCAACGTAAACGTCGCAAAAGCTCTAAGCGTTCTGGATTCTGGATCTGTTAGTGGTAGAAAGGAGACCTATAAATCATTCTGAAATCAAAAAAAAAAGTCCAATCTCAAAATCACTCGCATTATGAATTACTGGCAAAATCTCCAGTATCGGACCTTGTCAATCCAGCAAATCCTATATCGCGACCCCAACTACTTTTCCCTCAACACATTCTCAATAAAGATGACACCCTTCCGGTAACACCTTCCTCTCCAATTTCATGGAGACAACTCCATTATCCCTCACACATTTCTGAATCCTGATTGCTTTAGATACGTATACCGCTCCAATAATAACATGGAAGCATGTCGGTTGCTCTTCAACGACCAACCCCAAACCCACATCCAATTAATTTGGACTTAATTGAACTCCTTCAAATATTGCATACCGGGTGTGGCCTAATAAATGTACTTACTGAAAAAATTGGAATTTATTTACTCTTGTACTTATATGTATCTAATTATGAATCTAATTATTCATATTTGTACCCTTAACATAAAAGTTAACTAAATATTAAAAAACTTTTGGCAAGTCATTTCCGACACATGTTTTGTAAAAAATTTGTTTGTAAACATAAGTATTCATCCTTCGCGCCCGCCGTTTTACTAATTCCGAATTTCGAGAGATTTAAACAGGCGCCTGACTGTGACGTTTACATGACAGAAGTGCGCAAACGGCTCTGGAAACGATGCATGTTGCGCCTGTGTGCCCGCCCGGCTGCAGGGCTTCTGGAAAACCAGCCTTATATATATATATTAATATATACTTATATATATATATTATATACTATATTAGTAATATATATATATTACATAATTATATTATATATATATAGTATATATATATTATATATATCTAGATAAATAAATAATAAAAAAACCCCTTAAGTAATTTCACACTTCTGGGATGTGAACCTGGCCCTAGCAGATGTCCGCTTAAGTGTTTGACGACCACGCCACGATGGACTGTTGGGTACCTACCACACTGCGTTGAATTTGTACAGTTGGTTTAACATACATGTAGTATTCCCCGGTTTAAAGTATTTCACTTACTCGCGGTGCCCGTTGTCCGCTACGCCTTCGACTGGACGGGTAGAGTGCTCGTGGTTCCTATTGGTGATTATATTTTCACCACAGGAACAATTCTCGCGCTTTACTTTTGTCCATCGTTGCGTGGTCGTCAAACACTTACGCGGACATGATATGCCCAGGTTCACATCCCAGCAGTGTGAAATTACTTAAGGGGTTATTTTTTGAATACCTATCACACTGCGTTGAATGTGTAGTCATTATATATATATAAGTATATATATATATATATATTATATATATATATATACTATATAATATATATATATATATATATATATATAATATATATATATATATATTGAGTATATATATATATATTTTATATATATATATATATATATACACAGGAGCAATACTGCCAGGTAGAAGCTAGTGCTGTAGTAAAAAGCACACAACTAGTTGGACTTCAAGCAATGGAAAACGAAAACATTAAAATTTATAGAAAAATTGTATGTTTATAATACTTTGTAATCAGTAATTACTCCTTCATTGTCTATCGATTGATATATCTTTTTTCAGTTTTTCTTTTCTTATATAATAAAACCATTAAAAACTTCGTCTGTATGAAATATAAGGATCATTTTTTTATTTCGCCAATAGCGACTTGGGGCAAGTGCCCCCCAGCCCCCCCCCTACGGCCCATATATATATATATAAATATATATGATATATATATATATTATATATATAATATATTATATATATATTATTATAATATATATAATATATATATATATATATAATAGTATGGCAAAGGTTTACTTTCTGACCAGGACTTCATTTTTTGGATCAAGTGACTCGATGCCGTGAAGTTGCTCAAAGATCAGATTTGAGCTCGATTGACTGTGATTGCGTTTTGTAGAGTGTCTTTATTATTAGTTTTTTATTTAATTAATTTATGTATTTTAATTATATTAAATATCTTCTCAAATTACATAGATTAAAACAATACAAAGCCGCGATATAAGTCAATTAACAGATTAAACTAATCCTTACTCTCTAAC
>JABUQX010041205.1:20000-21609 GCA_015478945.1 Trachelipus rathkii | reverse complement strand
AGGATTAGAGGTAAGCAAGATTTTGTCAAAATTTAATGCACTAAATAATAAATATTTTATACGTATAAAAAATTCCGCCGATTTTTTCTTGAGCGATGATTATGGTGATATATCATAACAATAATTAAAAATAATAATATTTCTATTAAAAAAATTATGCGTATGCGTAAATAAATAAATAATAATACATAATAACAATAATAATGAATAATAATAATAATTAATAATAATAATAATAATAATAATAATATATAATAATAATATAATAATATAATATAGATAAAGCAAGTAAACTTACTATAGAATTAATATTAATTTATAATAAATAATAATAATAATAATAATAATAATAATAATATAATAATAGATATAATAATAATAATTTAAATAATAATAATATAATAATGTATGAATATTTAAGATAGTTTTTTTTTATTTGGCTAATCATTGCAAATTATCCCTACTAATATATGCTCTATAATCACTACTACTACTACTAAATAATAATAATAATTAAATAATAAGTAATAATAATAATAATAATAATAATATAGAAAAAATAATATATTTTACTAATATTATAATATAGCACAGAAAAATAATAAGAATTTCATAACAATAATAATAACAAACGTCTATCTTAATAAATTTTATTAAAATAATTACAATTACAATACGTAAATAATTAAAATAATTAATTTGAAAAATAAAACTCGTAAAATTTAAGAATTATCGTTTTATTATAACAATATTATAAGGAATAAAAAAAATGATTTATTTATTCTAGGAATTTAAAAATAATAATATAATGAATAATATATAATAATATAATATAATCTAATAAATATAATAATAATAATAATAATAAATTAATAAATAATAATAATAAAAATAAAGATATAATAAAAATAATAATAATAATAATAATTAGAATAATAATAATATAATAATAATAATAATAATAATAATAATAATAAATAATAATATATAATAATTATAATAATAATAAAATGAATAATAAATAATAATAATAATAATAATAATAATAATTAGAATAGAATATATAATAATAATAAATAATAATTAATAATATAAATAATAATATAATAATAATATTTAATAATAATAATATAAATATAATAATAATATATAATATAATAATATAATATAATAATAATATTATAATAATAATCAATTATAATAATAATTATAATAATATATTTATTATTATTTTGTTATTTATTAATATTATTATTTTTATTATTATTAGTATATATTATTATTATATTATTATTATTATTATATTATTATTATTATATTATTTATTATTATTTTATTATTATTATTATTATTATTATTATTATTATTTTTTTTATTATTGTTTTATTATTTAGTATTAATTATATGTTATTTATTAAAAATAAAAGTAATAAATTACGCAGTATGAATTATATATATATTTATATATATGATATTATATATAGATATGATCTATATATATTATATATTATATATATATATCATATTTATATATATAATAATATAATATTATATATATATAGTATATATATATATATATATTATATATGATATATTATATATATAATAT
>JABUQX010041205.1:5000-17500 GCA_015478945.1 Trachelipus rathkii | reverse complement strand
TAATAATAATAATAATTATAATAAATAATAATAATTAATAATAAGATAATAATATATATAATATTTAAATAATAATAATATAATATAATATAATTAATAATAATAATAATAAAATAATATAAATATATAATAATATAATAATAATGAATAATAATAAGTAATAATATAATAGGATTTTATTTATTAATATATATATTATATATATATATATATATATAATATATATATTATATATATATATATATATATATTATATATATATATATATTGAAAAATCAGTTGTGTTCTATATATAATAGTAAATCATGTTAAATAAATTATTATTATTATTATTTTATTATTATTATTATTATATATTATATTATTATTAATTATTATTATTATTATTATTATTATTATCATTATTATTATTATTATTATTATTATTATATTATTATTCATTATTTTATATTATTATATTATTTATTATTTATTATTATTATTATTATTATTATTATATTATAATTATCATTATTATATTATTATTATTATTAATTATTATTATTATTATTTAAATAATTATATTTATTATTATTATTATTATTTTATTAATATTATTATTATTATTATTATTCATTATATTATATTATTATTATTTAATTTTTTATCTATATATTACTTTTGCGATTAAATTGATATTAATAATTCTTGAACAGTTTAATTAAAAATATGATAAAAATGATTTTCTTTCGTGTTATATATATATAATAATATATATATATATATTAATATTATATATATATTATATATAGTATATTATATATAATATATATATATATATATATATATATATATATATATATTATATATAATATATATTATTATATATATATATATATTATATAGGCCTAATATTATATATATATATATATATATATATATAATATATTATATATATATATATATATATATATATATAAATATATATATATATATATATATATATATATATATATATATATATATATATCAGCTGGGTTGATGCAGTTTTGCTTGCCAATAAAATGGCAGGTGACATCATTTGCTAGTTACACTTTTTTTTATTACCTAATTTTTCTTTTTCTTTAAATTTTATAATATCACTTCGTATCTTAATTTGAAGAGTATTTATTAATGGTTAAATACGACTATGTTACTGAGAAAGATTTTATTTATTTATATTTTTTTTATTCCTCTCATTTTCTAACAGATCATAAAGCTTAAGAATCACCATTTGATTTTTTTTTCGTACGATCTCGTGTTTTATGGTATATAGCAAGGCTCAAATTTAGCTTTAAAAGAATATTAGATATCGTTTCTAATTACTTCGGAGAGTCAAGGGTAATAAATTTTTATTTTATATATTTAATTTCTAAATGAAGTCTAGTAGGAGAAATAACATTATATAATAAAAAAACACTAGTAGGAGAAATAACATTATATAATATTAAACCATCATTATTCTACTCTTGTGGCAATATCAGTAGGAGGAGGAGCTATCTCGTTCTCCCGACTCTTAACAAGGATGAGCGCCACTGCCATCTATTGGGCATTTTTAGAATTAATGACTTTTGTAAGTTTCCCGTCCCCAGCCCACCCCCACATTTAACTCCCTATTCCTTGTTTTGGGCGGATCATCTGACGTCAGTTCCCTTTCTTCCTATTGGTTGTAAAGGAAATCGTTATTGTTAGGGCACGCCCATTATATGTCGTTTTTCGAGGGCTTGGTGAGAAATAGCATCCTGAAGTTTCTTTTCCCTCTCTCTAGCAATATATATATATATATATAATATATATATATATAATATTATATATATATTATATAATATATATATATATATTATATAGATATATATTATATATATATATATAATATAATATATAATTATATATATATATATATATATTATATAATTATATATATATATATATATATATATATATAATATATGGAGATTGTGTGTGTGTGATGTGTGTGTGAGAGAGAGAGAGAGAGAGGAGAGAGATGAGAGAGAGAGAGAGATTAAGAGAGAGAGAAGAGAGAGAGAGAGAGAGAGATTCGCTACCTCGTACGTCACTATTATTCACTTTTTGCCTTTCTTTGATTCCTACCTCAGTTTAGTTGGTCGTATGCATTTTTTTTACTCTCTCCCCAAAGACTCTTGAGATCAGAAGTTCCTTTTTTCACCAATTCAAGAATTGTTGAGTCTTAAACTTTGCGATATATCGAATCCCTTTTTTACTCTCCAGAATTAACACGGATTATATTAATATATACTATATATATATTATATTATATTATTATATATATATATAATATTATATATATATATTATATATATATATATATATATAATATTTATATATTATTATATATATTATATATATATGAAGAGAGAGAGAGAGACTCAGTCACACACACCACAACCTATTACACGATACACAACGCACTAAAATGTATATTATATATTATATTTATATAAATATATATATTATATATATATATATATTATTATATATATTATATATATATATATAATTATATATATTAGGGTATAACTTTTTATAAATTATTATTTTTCTTAAAAAATAAATTATTTAAAAAATTTAATATATTTTAAAAAAAAAATTTAATATTAATCTTTATGTTGGTTGATTAAATATTACTTTTAGCCCCTCCCTTGACAACTCCAACTTTCGAAGTACATTTTAGGAAGAAAAATAAACCATTTATGGGACTAATTTTTTATGTTAATATATATATTATATATAATAATATATATATTAATATAATATATATATTATATATATTATATATTATATATATATATAATATATATATATATATATATATATATTTATATATAATATATATTTATAATATATAGTTATATATATATAAATATATATATATATTATAATATAATATATATATATTTTATATGTATTATATTTTCTATACCACAGATCTATTATATATATATATATATATATATATAATTATTATATATATATATTATATATATATATTATTGGCAAATGAATTAAAATAGAATATTTATAAATTGAAATGTGAAATTGCACTAAGCCTTAGCTCTATTAATTAGGAATTGCGTTTTCTTGTTTATATTATTGAGTGACTCTTATAATTTTCATTTTTTGGCTTTTTCTTACGCGAAATTTGTTTTTCTTTGTTTTTATGTTTATTGAAAGATAAAATTTAATTTTATTTGCGTGCTATACCTTGATAAATATAAGAATTATATACACATACATGGTCACAACACTAATAATAATATAATAATAATAATTAAATTAATAATAATAATTAATTATAATAATAAATTAATAATATAATAATAATAATAATAATAATAATAATCAATAATGAATAATAATAATAATAATAAATAATAAAGTAATATTTTACTATTATTATTATTAGTTATTTTATTATTAATCTTATATATATATATATATATTATATATTATATATATATATATAATATTTATATATATAATTATAATATATATTATATATATATACTATATATATATGTTATTATATATATATATATATATATATTATATATATATATAATATATATATCTTTTTTTATCCTTCCTTCTCTTCCCACTAGATGTCGGGCAGGGGTGAGTAACAAGTACGGTAAATAGAATAGTTAAATAGAAGAGCATGACGTAAGTCGGAAAGGAAAGACCCCCCTCCCTACAATCCCCTCCATACCCCCTTTACTGAGAGCTCGTTACAGTGAAAAAAAAATCCGCCCTTGGACTTCCCAAGACTGAGACGAACCTCACTGTGTTATCTCGTCAATGTGGTGCTCATCCCCTGGGGCCAGAACCACAATCACACCCCTTACAAAACACCCAGTCATTATTCTATTTATACACCTTTTATTATTCGTTCGAAAACTAACATTCACTCTTCAGGCATTCCTTTACAGACTCAATCCACTTTTTCCTTCGGTCCTCAAACTCGGTCGATTCCCAGCACACTCATCACTATACATCCGCTTAACCAACCGACTATCATCCGTCCTTTCCATATGGCTAAACCATTTTTTCACACCACACAACTCTCTAATGCATTCATTCCTCATTTTATCAATTCTTCTCACACTTAGCACGCCTCCCATATTATTATATATATATAATATATATATAAATATATAGATATATATATATATATATATATGTATATATATATATATATATATATATATATATATAATATATATTATATATATATATATATATATATATATATATATATATATTATGGTGTGTGATATATAATAATATATTAAATATATATATATATTTTATATAATATATATAATATATATATAATAATATATATAGATATATATATTATAATTATAATATATATATTAATATATATATATATATATATTATATTATATATATTATATATATATATAATAATATATATTATATATATTAATGACCAAGATATGTCGTTCAAAAGATAACTGTCTTATGCGTTTAAGTCTTTTGGGCCCAGTCGTCCATTGAAGCACGGATGACCTCCATCTGAAAGATCTTCATCTTCATCTTCATCTTTATATTCATGTTCATCCTTTGAAGCATGTACGGCCTCCATCTGAAGAAACTTATCATTCTTCATGTTCATCTTCATGTTCATCTTCATCTTCATCTATTGAAGCACGGACGGACTTTCATCTGAAAGATCTTCATCTTCATCTTCATCTTCTTATCTTCATCTTCATGCTTCAATTCTTCATTCTTATCTTCATCTAATCTACAACATCATTTCATCTTACACCTGACAACTTCATTCTTTCTTATCTATTCATTTCATCCTCATCTTCATCTTCATCTTCATCTTCATCTGAAAGATCTTCCCCTCACCCGTTAGAGCTGACTTTAAGAACCATTATTTGGGTTGTCTTGAGTACTGAGCAGCCCATACTCTCAAAAACTGCCTATAATTTGTAAGCCAAAAGATTAAGATCGGGTTACCAGATAATCAATTGTGAGTCGTCAGAAAATGGAAAACAATGCCTCTGTTGAAAGTTTATGGTTCATTTTGAAAGAGGGTTTGACCTACTGATTTTATCACACTTTCCCCGAGCGGTTTACTGGTACACTTGCTGCCCAGGTTTTAAAATTTTTTCATAAAAATGAATGTCTGACTCCTCATCGTAATTCACACCGCCAGACCTTCACAGAAACCTGATGATGACCTCTTTTGACAAATGGTACGAGTTCTGCTGCTTCCGTGGATGACCTAATACATCCTATCGTTTTGTTTGTTCAAACATTTTTTCCATAGTAAAGATTTTTTTTGATGGTTCGTACATTCTTTCCATAGTAAAGATTTTTGTTTGTTTGTTCAAACATTCTTTCCATAGTAAAGATTTTTTTTGTTTGTTCAAAAATTCTTTCCATAGTAAAGATTGTTTTTGTTTGTTCAAACATTCTTTCCATAGTAAAGATTTTTTTTGTTTGCCCAAGCATTCCTTCCATAGTAAAGATTTTATTTTTGTTTTTTTCAACCATTCTTTCCATAGTAAAGATTATTTTTGTTTGTTCAAACATTCTTTCCATAATAAGAGATTTTTTTTGTTTGTTCAAAAATTCTTTCCATAGTAAAGACATTATTTTTGTTTGATCAACCCTTCTTTCCATAGTAAAGATTTTTTGGTTTGTTCAAACATTCTTTAAATAGTAAAGATTTTTTTCATTTGTTCAAACATTCTTTCCATAGTAAAGATTTTTTTCGTCTGTAAAGAGTTTTTAATGTGGCAGCCATGCGCCTATGCTACCAGCAAGCTTTCAGACTTTTCTGTTCTACCTTTCTTTAGGGCATCCATGAGTAAATGTCCGGTGAGTTTTTTATGAGCCCTTAACCTCAGGTCCTCTCTGACGATGTAGGACATATAATTCTTTGTTTATATCTGCATTTCACATGATATGTTTAAAAAGAAAATTTCACTCAATTCGTGTCTTTATAAGCTTTGATAGTCTGCTGTGTTCGAACAGAACATGACCTACCAAATCTATGGCCACCTTTCACATCTTCTATGCCCTCGTATAACTTTATGGCAAGATATATATATATATATATATATATATATATAATATATACATATATATATATATATAGATAATATATATAAATTATTATATATATTATAAATATATATATAATATATATATATACGTCCAATATCCTAGCCGTGCAGTCTTTGAAAATGGCACTCTTTTCCTATGCTACATTTATAATAACGCTATAACGCAAACATGGTTTTGCTTATCGCCCCCCCCTCCTTAGTCATTAACATGTACCCGACAAAAAAGTGTCTATAAGCTCAAAGTTTGAGAAGGTTATATTAATGGTGACAATTATTAAGTTATCGACTTGGATCATATACTAATTTCTTACCGAGTTGTAACCAACTTCAATTTTGTAATATTTTGGGAAGTATATATATTATTATATATATATATATATAAATATATATTATATATAATATATATTATATATATATATATATATATATATTATATATATTATATATATATATATATATATAATATGTGTGATGGGTTTAAATATGGCCCATCTTGCCATTTTATTATTTAAGTCTTTATTCTTAAACATATAGTGGAAGGTAAAGAATTACTGCCTTCTCGAGGATTGAACCACTGGTTTGCGACTGAAAACAAATATCCTCGATTGCATTTTACCACTGGCTATTCCCCACCCAAACAAAGTTTGGCAAGAACAGTTTTAGCAAGCAATCAATCTCCCTTCCAGGCGATATTTACAGGTGTCCAGACTAGTCTATCCTCGGATTTCTAATAAATTTGTAGGTGAATAAAATATCGCCTATATAGCAATTTATATAAAAATAATAAAATTGCGATTATGCAATATGTTAACACTACAAAATTATTAAGACACGAGGATTTAGGACAGGCTGGACCACCTTTTGAAATGTCCTCGAAGGAGCTCGATATGGCTTTATAAAACGGAGTTTCTTGAACCAAACTTTGTTTGGTTGGGGGATAGTCAGTGTAAAGCATCGAGTATATGTCTCAGATCGCAAAACGCGGTGATTCAATCTCGAGAACAGCAGAATTTCTTACCTTCCCATATATGTTCTTTGTTTAGAATCTAATATTATATAATATATATATATATATATATATATATATATATATACTAATATTATTTATATATATATATTATTATATATATAATATATATATATATATCATTACGTGTTGCATAAATCCCCCGAATTATTTTAAATTTACGCTATGATACACATTTTTTGTTTTTGGGCCACTGTAAATTTCCCATTTTTCTGATATACTAAGAAGTTATTGAAAAATTGTAACATTTTTCTCCAAACTTTGATTTTGTGACCAGAATAATGATATTTCACAAATTTACCAATTCGATATAAAAAATTGAGTGAATATAATCAATGCATCGGTTACAACAAAGTAAGAAAAGACACCAATATAAACTCAAAAGTTAGCATTATTTAATTTCTTAAATTTATACAACACAGGAGACCTTCAAAAATATTTAGAAAGTGAGAAGGCTGGATTTACGTTTATACGGTTAAGTTGCTTCACGAATCACCCCCAATATAGTCTCAATCACGGCTTTCGTTATATTGTCCTTGTAGCGGGTATCAAAAAGTCAGAATTTCCTGGTCAAATCGCTTGCCGCTCTTCTGAGATGTTCTCCTATAAATTTAGAAAGAAGACATCAAAGAAATATGGACTTTTTTGGGGACTCCTGCGAGCATTTTGCGGTAGTTCCTGAACCTGATTCAACGGTCTCAGCTAGCTCTCAATAGTTTTTCGGCCTTATGTTCCCAAGGAAGCCACGAACCACTGCAACAAAGCTGTTCCAAGCTGTTTTTTCTGTCCTAGTCAGCTTCTTCGGGAATTCCTTACACTCTATGATCTTTTTTTATTTGTGGTCCAAACACGAAGGGACATGTGGCCTTTACCTTTGCTTCAGACAGCTTAGGGAAGAGACCTTGCAGGTACATGAAGGCTGAACACTCCTTATCTAGAGCTTTGAACAACTTTTATGGGGATTAATTTTATGTGTAGTGGAAGAAACAATATTTTCTGGGGTTCAATAGAGACTACCCATTTCACATGTTCCTCCCTATACTGAACTCAGTCCGTGTGGCCAATCCACCTTGGTAGGCTCCGTATGCAGAGGAACTACTTTCCAAGAGCACAAAGGTACATGGAAATGGTAAGCGCCTTTTGGGACCTCCATGAAGGCCACATTTTTTATAAATTTCGATAATTCCCAATTGTGTTTTTCATGTTTCAAGGCATTTAGCAATAGTTTCACGCTGCTGTGTTCCTCTTTGATCTGAACTGAGTGAGCCAAGGAAAGAGATGTGAAGTATCACAGCTTTTAGACTCTTCGATTAGCTATCAATGAAGAAGCGCCACTCACAGGGGTTACAGTCAATTCCAAATGCCTTAAACAAAACCTGTCACATTGTGGCAAAGCAAAGCCCATCTTGATGACTTGTGAAGAAAGTGAAAAAAGAGTGGTGACGGGTTTCTCCTGACACTTTCTTTCACACTTTTCATGTAACAAATTCACTGCTTGAGGTCTAGACGTCAAAAAAGCTCGGCATTGGACTTTGGTGAGGACATAGTCTCCAAACAAGTCGTTGATGTCTTCTTGGTTGAGAAAATATGGGTTTCTCTCTCTTAGCTACACTATATTCATGGTGCAACGACCTTCGTCAGTGTTCTGATTTGCTGGCTTTCCTTCTGAGAGATGGCTGTCTTCCCTTTGGAGGAATGGGTAGAGGGAGCTCAAGAAAGTGTGGCACTTAGGCAATGAATGGATGAGGAAGCTCCAGATATATGAAGCAAGGCGCAATATATATATCAATATTATATTATATATATATATATATATATATATATATATATATATAATATATTATATATATATATATATATATATATATATATATATATATATATATATATAAATTGGCTGCCGAACCCATTTTAAAGCAATTTATATTTTGAAATGCTGGTAACCTATTATGCGTGACAGTCCAAAACCATATATATATATATATACTATATATTATTATATATATTATATAATAATATATATAATAATATATATATATATATATATTAATATATATATGATATATTATATATTGATGTAAATACTGCAAATTAAATGCAGTTCATTTTGTATAGATAAAATAACTCTTTGAGTGAATCTTCACTTACCAGGCTTAGATCCCGGGCCCTCGCGAACGGTATGCCCGAGCGTGTTTACCAATGTGAAAGTGGTAACACGCTCGGCATACCGTTCGCGAGGACCCGGGATCTAATCCTGGTAAAGTGAAGATTCACTCAAGGGGTTATTTTATCTATACAAATTGAACTGGCGGTTTAATTGCAGTATTTACATCAATACAAATTATACTCCGATCTAGAGTGTTCTCCTTACATGGGCCCTGTGTTACCCTTTGACCCGAGTGCAAGCGGAGAAGCGTGGCTGAGGTATATGTCCTGACATAGGCGGTCCTTATGTCCTATTGAATAGAGCAGGTCTTTCATAGGTTTAAGTCGCGAATCTTTTTAGCTTGTCGTGGTTGGAGGGTGGTAACCACGCTGGGCATAACCGTTCGCGGAGGACCCGGGATCTATCCGGTAAGTGAAGATTCTCAAGGAGTTAAATTTTATCTATATATATAATATATAATAATATATATAATATAATATATATATATATATATAATATATATTAAGATATATATATAGATATATATTATATATATATTATATAATATAATTATATATTATATATATATATATATATATAAATATAATATTATATATATATATATATATATATTATATATATATATATATATATATAATATATATATGTACATTAAAATGTTATATATTATTATATATGTATATATATATATATATATATATATATATATAATATATATTTATATATGTATTATATATAGGTATTATATATATATATATATATATATATATATATACTGGTTTGAACAGGGTGGAAATTTGTAAAAAAAAAATTACCATTTATAGGAGTTAGCTTTAGCTTCGTTATCGCTGCTCTATTAATTCGTAGGACAAAATTCTTAAGCATTGTGATGTTAATAACTTGAGTTGAGCGACTCATCGAGTGCGGTGCGGTGCGGTGTGGTGCGGTGCGGAGGGTGGTGTGCATTGAAACGTAGAAGTGCCGTACGGTGCGAGAAAATTTGGTTTTTGGTGCTGTGCAGTGCCGTGCGTGGTGCGGCCTCACTCTGGTGCGGTGCGGTGCGGTGCGGTGCAGAATATTCTGGTGCTCGGCCAATCTTATTATTGAAATTCTAAGATACAGTTTTGATCAGTAACTTTACTTCTAAAAATATTCCTTCTACATATTTTTTTAGTCAATGTACAGGACCCACCACGATTCACAAAGAAGCGGCCACACTTGGATCCTTCTACATATACTTTTATGTCAAAGTGTTTATATCAAAATGACTTTCGGGGTATTTTTTTTTTTTGGGGGGGAGGGCAATTTATTAAAAATTTCCAACAGTTTTCTTTCCTATAGGATATTTAATGGCGACTATTTAAAAATCTTATAAGTTTTAAAATTCCGTATGTATTGTGGGCAAATTTATAAACGATTGAAATTTATACATTAAAAATACTCTGTTATAATAAGTAACTTCTTTTTATAATATTGAACTTGAACCTCAATTGGCTGAATGAAATTTTGAGAATAAATAGAATTGGGCGTGTTACACATTTTTTATTTAGGACAATTTTTTGAATGTGAACTATTTGAATTTTGGGAATGTGATGTAGAACAAAAAAAAAGTTTTAAAAAATGCAAGTTCGTATAAGCAGAGAAATGCTCTAAATAAAAGATATTTAACTCAATCAATTCTATCAACTCTGAAAATTTAATTTGGATCGGATGATTAATAAAATTTTAACTTAGAAAAAAAAAAACGTTTTTTTTAAATCAAGAAAAAAAAAACACGTCGATTTTTGTTTTTTTGTTTGTTTTTAACTTCAACTATTTTTCTTTTTGATATTTAAAAGAGGGATAAACCCATTTTTTTTTTACTTAGAACAAATCTGTTTAAGATTTTATTATAACATATTGACAATTGGCACTCATTTGGCACTATATTACAAAAGGTTGGAGACACAGAAAAACGTTCCAAATTAAAGTTTTAGAACTCACCAAAGAATGCCTTTTACTTTTAAGTTTATTCAGATAGAGAAATAATTAATGAGAATATGCTTAAATTAAAAGGCTGGGCTTTCTTTTTCGACTTGAGCCATATTCTTCTACTACTTTTCTGTTTCCGGTGCATGTCACGCACCTTACACACAGTCTTGGGGAGAGAAGGTGGATGATGATGATGATTAAATTTTTTACTTTCACAAATTTTCTTAAAATTTCCCTTCATTAATCAAAATCTTCCCTAAAGGGCTAACTTTCCTTGGCATATTTTTCAGTAGTACTTTGTTTCCATGTGATGTTTTTTTATATTTTAAAGCATGACTAGTACTATAATCAAGCAGAAAAAAATTAAGGCAAGTAATTAACCCGCAGCTTCATACATGAAATAATGAATTTTTTATAACATTTGTAAGGCTGCATCTCTTAAACGACTCCAGTCTCACACTTGATATTTTACAGGAAGTTACTTCTAATAGAATATTTCAATCTGTGTAAATTTCAGACTTTTAAATATTTGTCCACAAGAAATATTGAGTTCTAAAATTGGCAAGTTTCTCAAAAGTAATTTTTGACCACCTATGAAGGGAAAAGTGTAAAAGATTTAAAATTCAATTTTTTTTATTAAACTATTGTTATAGTTGTAGCTTCTCTCAAAATTTCAAAATTCAAATAAATTGCTTTCCACTACCCCCACCCCCCACTAAAATTCACCTCAAAAATAACATTTTCAGTGATTTTGCTATTAAGCTTTGACAATATAAAAATTTGTGCAGAAGTAATATTTTTTTAGAGACAAAGTTAATTCTAGAATTGTACTTTACAAAAGTGTTTGCCATGATAATACTTGAGAATTTGTCCTAAAAATTACCAGAGCTGAGAAAGTAAAAGATAAATAAATAAAAAAAACACACAGAAAAGGTACAAAAAAAAAAAAAAAAAAAAAAAAAAAAATAAAATAAAAAAAAATTATGGTTTTGAACTGTCTATATATATATATATATATATATATATATAATATATATATATATATATATATATATATATATAGTAATATATTTTTATTTTTTTATATATATATAATATATATATATATATATATATTATATATATATATATATAATATATATATATATATATATATATATTAATTAATTATAAT
>JABUQX010041204.1:30000-33413 GCA_015478945.1 Trachelipus rathkii | reverse complement strand
AATAATATTAAACCATTCACTTTCCAATCCATTTATTCTTACATAGCTTCACTATCGTAATAGCAATATCTTGTTCCATTTAAAGCTTAACCGACACCAACACCATAATTATCAATAAACACCTGCCATAGAGCTCGTATTAATCAATATCACGCCCTGTTGCAAATATAAAAAATCTAGATACAATTTTTATTCTTCTTCTCCCTCCATTTTCTCAATCATTTTGTTTCAATGTAAAGATTGATCCACCCATCCTCTACTACTTCTAAATCAGCAAACTTATTTCTTTAGAATTAGATCCTTCAGTATTAACTCGATATCTCGCACTCCTTTCATCAATCAAAATATCAGTAAATAAGTATCTTCTCACACTTCACTCAATAACTATTGCCATTATTCTAATTTCTATAGTACAACTTATTTCCCCTTATCTAACTACAGGGTTACTATTACTGGCTCTCTCTCCAATGCTCCTCAAAACTATCATCCCCTATAAACGCTTTGTTATAACAACTAGTCCAAGTCAGATCATATCACATTCTATTCGTCTCTCTTCTTGGAATCATTTTCACTCAAGTATTATTCATCTATCCTGCAGATGTTACCATTCACCAACTTTCTTGCTCTACCCATTACCTGCTCCTTACTAAAGTCAATTTCATTCATTTTGTTTATGTATTTCAGCCTTTGATCATTCACATCATCTATTGTCTTGTTATTGTTAAATGGTTGTGAATATTTGAGTTTTTTATTTATCGCAGGCACATATTTATTTCATTCAGCATGGAGTGATCTGACATATCACTTATTATTATGAAGGTTTCAACGTTCCAGTGTAGATTCTCTCAGATATTATATATTAAGGACGGACATCTATCCTCGACGTTGTTTGGACGTGAAGTTAGCGTTATGTAGTTGACGAAACCATTTGATAACATTAAGTTTGAGAGAAAGTCTGCCCGATTTGCAATGTTCTCGTTGGATAGATCAATGTTGAGATCACCTTCAATTATTACTCTAGAGTTAAGAAAGTATGTTTGGATAATATCTTTGAGAGCATTTATGAACTCTGTTTTAGATAAACTCCCATTACAATTAGTGGACTCAATTTTATTTTAATGCGAGTTGCTAGTGCCTCTATGTGTAGGTTGACAAGTAGTTAGATTCGAAAGCATGTGTTTTCAAGTATATCCTGGGATCTGGATATTATGCCCGTTTGTATGTTCATGTCAGAAATGAAATTCGGTTAGTACTATGCCGTAAATTATGATATTTTGGTAACTTAGATAGTCCAGAAAAGTATTGTGATGATGTTTAATGTTTCTGATGTTGTGGTGGAAAAGAGAAATGGCTCAGTTCAGGTGTCTTTTGATGTTACAATATGTCCGGATATATGTATTCAGAGGCTACTGGGATTATGTTTGAAAGTGAAACATCAGAGTTGCTTTCAATGAACATGGTATATCCGTCTTTAGAATATAAATAGATGATGTGGATAGGTCAATTATGAGAATTAGTATTATAACGCACAAAACAATCGGTAATAATATTATTATTACTATTATTATTATTATTATTATATATTATTATTAATAAATAATAATAATAATAATAATAATAATAATAATAATAATAATAATAATAATAATAATAATAATAATAATAATAATAATAATAATAATGATATTAATAATAATAGTAGTTTAACTGCTCTATCAGCAGTTTTGTTAGAAGTAATAGAAATTATATTTGCAATAAAAATAGTTGTATTAATAATAAATATGATTGTAAACAATGCCAATATAATAACTAATAATAATAATAATAATAATAATAATAATAAATAATAAACTAATATATAATAATAATAATAATAATATAATAATAATAATAAGAAAGAATGAGGTTGGTAAGAGATATAAGATAACATTCCTGAAATATATAAATATGATAATTAATAACAATTATCAATATGTTTGATACTGATATTTATAATAGTAATAATATAATAATAAATAATAAAATAATAATTTATAATAATTATAATATTATAATAATTATAATAATTATAAATATAATAATAATAAATATAATAATAATAATAATAATAATAATAATAATAAATGAATAATACATAATAATAATAATAATAATAATAAATAATATAATAAATAATTTTATAAATAATAATAATAATATAAAAATATAATCATAATAATAGAATATAATAATAATAATAATAATATAATAATATAATATAATAAATATAATAATAATAATAATATAATAATAATAATAATAATAATAATAATAATATACAATAATAATAATATAAAATAAATATAATAATAATAATAATAATAATAATTAATAATAAATAATAATAATAAATAATAAATATAATAATAAAATCAATAATAATAATAATAATAATTTGCCAAACGGAATAATCTCAATAATTAAAGTGGTATAACAATATTAGTGGTAGTTAACAATAAATATCAAAATGTAATAATAATAATAATATAAATAATAATAATAATAATAATAATAATAATAATAATAATAATAATAATAATAATTATAATAATAATAAATAATTAATAATATAATAATAAATAATAATTAATAATAAATAATAATAAAATAATGATAATATAATAAATAATATAAATAATATAATAATTAATAATAATAATAATAATAAATAATAATAATATTATAATAATAATATAAAATAAAAATAATAAAATAATAATAATATAATAATAATAATAATAATAATAATAATAATTAATAATAATAATAATAATAATGAATATATATTTGTATAAAAATAATAGTTAATAATAGCAGCAAAGATAACAATAATATATATAAAAAGGTTAATTATAATAATACAAATAATAATAATAATAATAATAATAATAATAATAATAATAATATAATAATAATAATAATAATAATAATAATAATATAATAATAATAATAATAATAATAATAATAATAATAATAATAATAATAATAAATAATAATAATAATAATAATAATAATAATAATAATAATAATAATAATAATAATAATAATAATAATAATAATAATAATAATAATAATAATAATAATAATAATAATAATAATAATAATAATAATAATAATAATAGTAATAATAACATAATATGTAAAAACTTTATAGTTATTATTGAATTATTAGGTATAGCGGGCCAATTTGTTAACAAATTAACAGATAGACATGCCCGAAAGTGGTAATTCAATTTTCAGGTCCAGTTGTTTAACATTAGATTTAAACACGTTAATTAATGATTGTGATGGTTTCATATGGGTCGATAGCGAGATTTCAAGCTTTGTGGGAATCGTCACAACTTATGTCGCTTATTTTAATGATAATACCAATA
>JABUQX010041204.1:12500-22500 GCA_015478945.1 Trachelipus rathkii | reverse complement strand
ATTCTCTTCTTACAAAAAACGCTCTAAAAAGCTCCCAAAACACCTTCAACCACAAACTTAAAAACATCCTTTCTGATCACCGCTCTTTACACAATGAACTAAAATCTACTCTACCCAAATTATCACAATTCTATGTGGCATTCCAAAAACCCACAAACAAAATACACCTCTTAGACCTATCATCTCTAACATAGATTCTACTACATATATACTTTCCAAATGGATTGCAAACTCTCTAAAACCTCTACTTGGCCGCATCTCTAATTCACATATTATCAGCACAGAAGACTTCATCTACAAAACAAAAAACATCAACACTAATACCCACAAACTTCTCAGTTTTGATGTAACTTCCCTCTTTACTTCTATCCCTGTCCCTTTCACCCTTACCTTACTCGAACGCTTCATTACAGAGACTAATATCACTCTCTCTCACCCCTTCTCCCTTATTAAACAACTTATCCTTCTCTCCCTTGAGCACAATTTCTTTCATTTCAACAATACATTCTATAAACAAAACTCAGGTCTAAGTATGGGCTCCCCTCTTTCTCCAATACTTGCTAACATTTTCATGGAGCTCATAGAACTCTACTATATCCTTCCCAACCCTCTTCTCTCTCACACTCTTTGGCTTAGATACGTAGATGACATTTTCGCAGCTATCCCCATTAATACTAACCCTCTTGACATCCTTACTCTTATAAACAACATACACCTTAATATCAAATTTACTTTTGAAACCCCTATCAATAACACTATACCCTTTCTAGACACTCTTATCTTATGTTCCCCTAACAACAACCTTCAATTCACCATCTACAGAAAACCCACCTCTAACCCAAACTACATACATTGATATTCTTCCCACACCCCTCACACTAAAATTGGCACTCTATCTTCCCTTTTTTTTTCTTAGAGCCATACAGAATCTGTTCACCCTACTCATTCTCAACAAAGAAATTAACCTCATTTATAACATCTTAAAAAATCTTTGCTATCCTTCCCACATCATTAACAAAGCTTTACGCAAAGCAAAAAATACATATTACAATAACACCAACACTAAAAAAATAACTCCTTTAAATCTTATCTCCCCTTACCTACACAAATACATAACTCTGTTAAAAAAATCTTATCTAACACCATCAATATCACCTCCTCCAATACCCTCCCTTTCAAGTACATTCTCAAACCTCACACACATCATAATCCCTCTACTTCCCAATGTATCTACAAGATCCCTTGCCTTAACTGCAACAGTTCCTATATTGGAGAAACTCATGACTTCCATCGCAGAAAATATCAACACAAATATGATCTTTCTTAAGACAACCCAAACTCTGCCCTCACCATACATAGAGCCTCCCACAATCACACAATAGATATCACCCACATGACACCTATAATCAACACATAGAACACCTACACCTTAGAAAACTAACCGAATCTTTCTATATAAACAACACAAAAAACTTCAACATACAAAAAAACGACTTTCAAATAGATTCCCATACTTAAACAACTCTAAACGTCCACCACCATTTTTTTTTAAGAAATTATTTAAAACTTTCTAATATTACTTGATTTTTAGATTTTTTATAATAATTATTATTTTAGATTCTTTAAATTTAGTTCTTGCATTAACACATCTGACAGAGGGCCTCGTTAGGCTGAAAGCTAGTGTGAAGACTTATTCTACTAAATAAATTAGTACAAAAATTCTAAAATTTAAAAGGATCTAAAACAATTCCTTTTAGCAACATTTTTAACTTAAGGCATTACCTTTTTAATATTATAAAGCGTCTCAAGCTTTACCTTAATTTATATATATATATATATATAATATATTCATATATTATATAGAATATATATATATATATATAATATATATATAATATATATTATTATATATATTATATATATATAATAGGTATATATATATATATATATATATATATATATATATATATATATATATATATATATATATTATATATATAGTATATTATAGTATATATATTATTATAATAATATATATAATATATATATATATAATATATAATTATTTAATATATATTATATAATTTTTATAATATATATATATATATATAATAATATAATAATATATATATAATATATATATTATATAATATATATATATATATATTTATATAATATAATATATATATATATATATCCCATTCTCACTTCGACATATTGCCCCAACTTTTTACCAACCAAAGTTAGCACCTTTAAACACAATGTCGCCAACATTACCCAATCCAATCCCAGAGCGAATTTATAACTTAATAAAATAACTGCAATCCCTAAACATCATAACTTACAAAAAAAAAGGTCTTCCCAGCACTCCCAAAATCTTTCAATTCCAATTCAGCGTCCCATCAGCCTCAGGACATAACCTTCTTTCATCTCTAACTTCACATCCAAACTCACTGTACAGAGCCAAAATAAACTGTTAACGTCTGACCAAAAATTTTTTATACTGATAACCTCCAGTTTACACCACAACCCCAAAACAAATATTGTAAAAAAAAAAAAAAGGTACTGCATTCAAAAAAATACAAAAAAAATCAAAAATTGGGACAAATCAAATTTGCGCATTCTTAGAAACTCAGCACACAAAAAGAAATCATCAACCCCCTACCTCCCGAAACCGCAGCCATCAACGACTCTCACCAACAACACACAGTGCGTCCAAAATTCTTTACATACCCAGAAGGATACAAGAAACAAATAGAACTCTCATAAACCCAAAAATTTCTGTAAGCTAATTAAATGAAGGATATCTTACCACCAGCACAAGACCCAACACATCTGATATCCTCACCACTTGAATAAACCCCCTAAATAAGCAATTAATGCACCAACACAAATCAAAACAAAATTCAAAGAATATTTAAAGAAAAATCTAACAACCCCAATGATAAAAAAAAAAACGGCAATTTTCAAGCATCTTTACAACTCCCAAAACAACACTCCCCCAACCATAAACGAAACACTAAAAGCTCAAAACAACATTCTCCTTATCCTCTAGAACCCTAGATAACCGTAACATACTAGCATAAATTATTAAAATATATCATTTATGTCAACTCACTACAATAGGAAAACTATCAGACAACTCAAACACTCGTCTAGAACAAAACCCAACTTCTCCCTTTTTCACCACAACAACAATACCACACACCACACACCACACACCACACATCACACACCACACACCACACACCACACACCACACACCACACACCACGCACCCCACACCACACACAACATACTTTCCTATCTAACAGATTTATGGTTTTCCACCCTTAGGAATTACGGGGAGACTTGCGCGGTGGCGCTTGGACATATTTCAAACTATCATTTGACCGGTATGGCACGCCGTCACCTTTGCTGCTCTCCAAGCGCCCCTCCTTTGGATTTCCTCCTTTCTCTTTGCTTACTTATGTCTATTAGTTCTCTTTTCAAATCGCCTTTCAATTTTGGCTTGTTGTTGATGGTGACATCTTCCTTTCTGGTCAATAGTGGTGTTGTCCTCAGGGTTCTGTCTTATCTCCTACTTTATTCTTGCTTTTCTTTAATGATCTTTTCGTCTGCACATCTAACTCTTATCCACTCATATGCCGATGACATCGACCCTTCACTCTTTCAACTCATTTCAAATTCTGCCTCCTTCCTTTACTTCATAGAATTGGCCTCTCGTACTTAATCCTTTCCGATTCCATTCATCGCTTGAATCTGGGATAGAATTCCCGGGTTGGGGTCGTCGCATCCTTATTTGAAATTTCTAATTCTTTAAAACCCAACGGTCTGCAAATCTTCCTCTCTTAAGAAACCTTCTAACTTTCCTATCTCTGTTTCGACGGTTTCTCTCGTCTCTCCGTTGACATAATAAACATCCTTGGCCTTAAATAAACAAAAAAAATGTTCTGGAAACCTTACATCACAACTGGTTGCCTTAGGGCGGCTCAACAGAAAACTGGGAGTTCTGGTGTTAGGACTGCAGGACTGTTCCTTTTTTTTCCTTTCACTCTTTTTCCAATCATAACTCCAGTTATATAAGTCTCATTGCCCTTGTATGGAAGAAGTATCTGTCTCTCATACTTCTGCGAGTTGGCTCAGGTTTCACCCGGCTTTTTGGATAGGGGTCGGAGTTCAAAGGCTAAAAGGCTTATAAACCTTCCTGTACTTTCTAGTTCACTTTGCGGCTCTATCTTTCGGCGCGATGTTGGTGCTTATCTCTTTTCTATAGGTCCGCAGCGGCAGGTGTTCGAGGAACTTTCCACTCGCCATCGTGCCCACCTCCTTTAAGACGCCCTCGTTAGCACAAGGGGTGCTGTGGCGGCACATTGAGTTTTGTGTTGATATTTAGCAACTCACTCAGACTAAGTTCGCTGCGGTGTCTCCCTTCTTGGGCCTGCCACCTACTGTTCGCCTGGGAATTTCTTCTTCCATCTTCTGTGTTTCTACTCAATTTAATCCCCTTCCACGGTTTAAGAGCCCGCCGGTCTGTTGCTTCATCTGGTAATTGGTTAGTTGAAAATCTTTAGCTTGAGATTTGTAACCACCCCCTCCTGGAATAGGGCTATTGCCCGTGAGGTGTGAATTGTTTACTTTAAAAAAGTAATATATATAATATTATATATATATATAATATATATATAATATATATATATATATATATAAATATATATATATATATATATATTATTATATTATTATATAATATATATATATATATATATATATATATTTATATATATATTTATATTAGTAGTGACAGGCCAACCGGCGATCCTACACCTTTTTCTCACAAAAAGTTCTATAAGAAGGCTATAGGTCTGAAACTTGGAATTTAATCTATGTATGGGATAAGCACGAAACCGTGTAAATTTTCAAAGTCGGTGGCGAGTATATAATGGTGGTCACCCCCAGAGGTAAGCACGACTAACCGCAAGGACATCACGTATCCTACCAGCCTTTCGATAATGAAGGAATAGAGGTATAGGCTGAAACTTGGAATATAATTCTATATATGGGATAAGCATGAACCGTGTAATTTCAATGTCGGTGGGATGTGTGATATAGAGTTGGGGTTTCGCGGCCCCGAGCGGTCAACGTAATAATTGCGCTTACGGCCCTTGTGGCGGCTAAGATTAGGCCTAAATCGGGTTTAGGTGGCAAGATCGCTCATTTGGAGGTCAGACAGACCGAAGGTCTGTCTGACCGACAGACACAGACCGAAGGTCTGTTTGTTTGTCTGTCTGTCTGTCTGTCTGTTTGTTTGTATTATTTTTATTATTTTATTATTATTATTACGTCGAAGAAGTGTTTCCGGAGGAAACACTTCTGAGTTGTTTTTTAAAGCCCTTCTGAGGGTCCTTCAGCACCGCCATCGCACGCCACCCACGCACCGCAAACGTTACCGCACCGCACGCACCGCACCGCCACCGCACCGCACGCTCCGTAGCGCTCCGCTTCCGACTCATCCTCTGGAGTTTTTTTATTATTATTATTATTATTATTATTATTATTATTATTATTATTATTATTATTATTATTATTATTATTATTATTATTATTATTATTATTATTATTATTATTATTATTATTTTTGTTATTATTTCCGCCGCTGTTTCTTCTTCGCATCCGGTTCCGAGTTCGATAAATATCTACATGGGTTAGGGTTATCGTATCAGGTTAAAATTTGGAGGGGTGTTAGATGGGGGGAGGTAACTCTCGTCGATAGACGAGGTTACGTCCCCGTGGGTCCCCCCGAAGGTGACCCCACCCCCCTTTTAAAAATATCGAAGGTTTCGTAAATGGCTGAAATTTCGGTTGAGCAGCGATTCAGAGTTTGAAATTTCTAGATAATACTTGATATTGTGAACTGTGGAAGTTGGCTCCGGACCTCCGGTGCTGGAGCCACTGGCGGTTGCCGAGTTATAAACAGTCGTATAACAACAATGTTGGTGTCCTTATAAGGGTTATCGAACCCGTAGATCTCGAATATTAGGGTTATAAGTCCGTATAGGGTGCCTAGGACACCCATTAGGATCATCTGAACTATGAATATAACCCACAACGAGAAACCTAACACATCTTAAACAGGAAAAATAAACGGTTAACGTTAACAGGTTTCACACTTAAACAACGGTAAAGTATAACATAACATCCAAAAAGCGTACTTATCACACTTTGTCAAGCATGTCTCTAACATAACATGTTAATTTACATTAATTAGGTCAATATGTAAAAAATATTTACGTATAACCTTGTTGTAACTATTTCATATAGCCGGCGAAGTATGCAGTCGTCACAAAAGTTTTCATATTAAAAAACTTTACATAAACATTACAGAAACTTAAGAATATTTAATGTTTCAAAGGTAAACCTGGCACATCTAAGCAAGAAAATAAACGGCATAACATTAACAAAATCACACTAACACCAGGAACAGTAACTAACAAGACTTCACAAAAAACATAATCCATTCATACTTTACCAACCTATCTCAAACATGACAATGTTAATTTTACATAACAATAATTAACAAAAAAATTTAGCAAACCTATAAACCAGCATAATACCTAAATGGGTTAATGACAACAAAGTAAAAGTTTTTACTCTCTGTATTAAAGCTAAAACTATGAACATAAACCATACTTAACACACAATGGCTGCGCGAATAAACAGCCAGCCCCACCATCTTAAAACAACAAAGCGTACATAAGGGGACAGTCAGTAAAACAAGTTTTTCAGGTGTATACATATAATTTCAATAAAAGAACATTAAATAAATTAAATACATTCCATACATATAAGTTTATTATTTTTAAATTATATTAATTCATCTAATCAGGGGGACATAGGATTCTGTATAAATTGAGCAAGTTCTATATGTTTCTCCAGAGATTCAACACCAATCCGAAAGGATGTAAGCATAAATACAAACCTGCGGCACTAAACCATTTTCTGCATATTTCGGTTCAAAAGCACTCACTCGCTCAACGCCAGAGAGAAGTAAACGTATCCTGGGTGATAGTTATTAAAGCATTCTTGTATACTGCATTATACGGGAATCCACATGTTTTCGGTGTAAATATCGTAGATTAAACACATGAGCTATATGAATTAAGTCCTCGATAGCAATATCTTTAAGATGAGGACTTTAAGTCGTTTTCATTAATCAAACAACAGCTGTTATATTGCAGATGTCGTGAAAGTTGAACCTACATGAGTGGAAACCTATACACGTAACGCATGAGTTGACAGCATTCATTTGGGTTTCCATATAGTTTGCTACAATCAATACTTTTAACATTATCAGATGCAGTGAAAGCAAACATCTAATCTCTATTTATAGCCGCTCAAAAGCTGTCACTCTGATTTCATCAGAGGACGATCACAGAATGACAACATACTCAGCCTTATAATCCCATGCTTCAAGGCTGATCGATAATATTGAGGAATTGCTTCAACCGATATGATTAAAGGATATTTACCTTGCACCTCCAATTGGAAAGAATTACGGTATATATTTGCTCTCCCATTCGTTTGACGAAAAATTGGTAAATGACACATCGTTGGGTATTACGAAGGTGTCCTCGTAAAGAGGACATCCGTAGAAGCAGAACGAGAGGTCATCATATCACCACAGCAAAAAAATGTCTTAATGACGAAATTCGTATGTATAAACAGATCAAAAGGTAAAATGAGATTCTTTCTTTCAACCAAGATCAGAAGGAAAGGAAAGTAAACAAGGATACGACGTACGAATGAACCATATCAATGTTTCAAAGGGTATATAGGTCCGAGGTTGTTCGACTGTTGTTGGTGTTGGTGGTTGTTGTTTGCTGTTGTTTGTTGTTTGTGGTTTTTGTTGTTGTTGTTGTGTTGTGTTGTTGTTGTTGTTGCTGTTTGTTGTTTGGTTTGATTGTTGTTGTTGTTGTTGTTCTAGTTGTTGTTGTTGTAGAGGTTAAGGTTCCTGTTTATTTTAACAAAGTTCCACCTGAGTTCTTTATTACTTAACCAGCGAATATATTGCTAACATAACAATGTTTTTGTTTTCACATTTAATAAAGCTAACATAGCATCATATTAACTAGGAAAATAATGTACAACGACAAACTTAACAAAACTTACGCCCTAATAAACTGTTAACATTAACAAGTTCCACACTTAACACCAGTAAAGTAACTAACTTTTACATACAAAACGTAACCCTATGTTATACTTTTTCAAGCATTCTCTAACATTAATTAACGTTAATCTTCATTGAACGTTAATCTCACATTGACACGGTAACATTTATCAAAAAATGTATCATAACCATACCTAACCATAATAATACCTAATGAGTGAGTAAAGACGAATAAAGTAAAGTTTTTTAGGCTTATCTCTTTTTAGACTCCCGCTCCTTTCAGAAAATACGGAGCGTTAACATTGGAAAAAATGATTTATATACTTTAACCATTGAGATAAATTGATGGATCAACTGTTATATTTTTCTCACCCTCGTGGAGGAAATACAATAGCATGGTAGGCAGTCACCATTCGTCTTACGATTTAAATATAAATGACACATCATTGGAAAAATACGAAACTCTCGTGAAGATATATACAACAAACAAAGCGAGAGGATGTCATGTATCACACTGCGAAAAACTATCCTACTGAAGAAGATAGTATATGTGTATAAACAATCCCTAAATGTAATGAGATTCTTCTTTTCAACCCCCAATCAGAAGAAAGTAGGTAAAACAAAAGGAGGAATCACGACGTATACGATGAAACCATATCAGTTCAAAGGGTATATATTTCTCGTTACGCACAACAACAACAACAACAATAACACTAGGTACAAAGATAAGTTCTTTAGATACTAACCAAAGAATATATGCTAACGTAACAAAGTTTTTTCACATTAATAAAGCTAAACATAGCATTACCAGAACTAAGAAAATAATGTTACAACGACGAATCTAACACAACCTTAATCTTGCAGAAAATTGGTAACATTAACAAAGTTCCACATTTAACACCTGTAAAGTAACTGACATTGCATACAAAAGTAACCTATTCATACTTTTAAAAACATATCTCTAACATATTAACTTAATTTTACATTGAACAAGTAATATTTAAAAAAGAATTTATTAAACCTTGTTTAATTTATCATACAGAACAGCGAAAGTATGCTAACGTAACAAGTTTCCACATTAATAAATCTTAACATACATAATGAACCAAATTTCCTATTAGAGGAACAAACCAGAACTTTTTCTAACAGCAGAAACAATGAAAATGTCCAAACATTAGAAGACATAGGTCATATTACTTCCGAATGTCATAATAACAGGTTTACCCCTGTCAATAATTTTACTATAAATCGTATGAGACAAGACCATTCAGAATTACCGCCAAGAAATTATAATGATCATTACTGACAAGAATATAGAATATAATGCCTAACGTAAACAATGTTTTTACATCAACTTCGTAATATTTAACAAAAAAAATTCTCATAACCTCGTCTAAAATTATAATCCCCATGTGAATAATTGCACATAACCAAATTTTAAACCAAATAACAAAAAAAAACAAACATATTTATCCTGACCATAAACATAAAATTAAGTTCGTGTGAATTTAAAAATATCACAGTTTTAAAACGTATAAGTTAACTTGATTTTAAAACAGTAAATCAGTTATCAGTAATCAGTAAATCAAACCACCCATTCCCTTGCCAGTCCTACTATCCCACCCGCCTTGATTGATGAAACTATTGAGTCAAGTTTCATATTTCGATATCATTTTTGGAATAAACATAACATTTAAAAATAAAGTTTCTTTATATACTGACCTACGGATATATGCTTAACCAACAAAGTTTTCAGCATCAATAAAGCTAACATTCATAACCCGTAACTAAAGGAAATTATAAATTACAAATGCAAACCTACAGACCTCGCGT
>JABUQX010041204.1:0-7500 GCA_015478945.1 Trachelipus rathkii | reverse complement strand
CAGCTAGATTGCCAATACCATCTTAACATTCACTTCTCCGCTGCTTCCCATCCAAACCCATTCTCCAATCCACATATATAATAACAACCAACAAAATAAACTTCCTAAATACCTTAAAAATATAAAAATAGAAAATAAAAAAAAAAAAAACCGCCTCTCAAACCCCAATTCATCGTCAAAATAACTTCCAACTTCTTCCTGACCGGGCATTCAACCCCCCACGTTTCACTACCCATACAACAACACGCTGGGTACACAAATTTTTTCTAACATACTTATCTTAACTTTTGCTAGTAGATTACAATTTCCCCCCCCTTCCTACAATTCTCTTCAGACACTCAAAAACTCTTGCATTCCTTCCCTTGCCGTCTATAGCTGTTCTCTATCTCCTCCTTCGATCCCTCCGCCCCTTACCCAAATCCAGTCCCCTAAAATATCTAAAAAATCCTTTACTTCTTCCATACTACACCCCCACTCTAACCTCTAACCTCCCCCATCCTTACTTCCCTTTTCTCCTCCTCATGAACACGTAACAGCATTATACCTCTTTACCTGAGATTTATTTTTAATCCCCTTTTGTCCACACAATCTCTTTAAACTCCCTCACCAAATACCTCAACCTTCCGCGTTCTTTTCGCCACTAGGGCAGTTCGTCCGCAAAACCGTAGTCATGTTCACTTCACCTTTCTAATCATCCCATTCATCAATTCCACCCCCCTCCCCTGCCCTCACCATTCCTCTGCAAACACTCTCCATAAACAAATTAAATACCACGGCGAATTACACAGCCCCTGCCTTCAGTCCTCTCTACACCCCACAACATCTCCTCTTCCGCCTCCTTAACAACCCTCACACCAGCATTCTACTATTCCTATAAAAGGCCCACCTATACCTTTCAGCTGAATTTACCCCCACGTCCATTTTCCTCCAACCCGCTCCAGCAAGTTCACCCCTCTTCACTGCTATCATGATGCGTTTCTGCTAATCTAAAAAACACACCATACACTCCCGTTCCTCTCTATATACTTTTCTCCACAAGCATCTTTATGTGTAAAACTGGAATCCACACACCCTCTCCCTCCCTAAATCCTCCTGTTCTTCCCCCATTTCTCCCCTTCCGTTTAACACCTGCTCCCCTCTCCTCTTCATATTCTCGCTATTCTCCCATGAACTTTTTCCCCCTTACCACACTTAAAAGACACATTAATCACCTCTATTAATTCCCACATTCATCCTATCCCCCTTTCCATATATTTACAGAGGGAACCAACACAACCATCCTCCCAATTCATGTGGTAACCTCACCACTCCATTCAACATATATTAGTACCTCATACAGCCATTCTTCCACCCCTATAACCTCCTTCTGCAACATTTCCATTCTTCACACCATCAGACCTGACGGACTTCCCTTTTTCCTTCTATTCAGGCCTCCCTTAATTACATTTCTCCATTTGTATGTCATGCCTCCCCTCGCCTTCCCCAATTCACTCCCCACCCTCACCTCTTGCACATCTTCGCTACCCGCTCCCCGAACCCATTCATTCAATAATCCTCTAAAATACTCCCCCCACCTCTCCCTCACCCTATCCTCTCCCTCCTATCCACTCCCCTTCTCCTCCCTTAATCCTCTCCCCCAACACCCTCCTTCTTCTTCCTTTTTAGTTTATATTTTACTTCTTATCCAGGAGACATCTTGCTCCCCGGACTCAAAAGTTTTCCGTCTATTTTCTACACCATGTTACATCTTTTGCTCTTCTTCTTCGTCCTCTCCACCACCCTCTTTGTTTCCACTCTAACCCTTCTATAGTATTCCTCCCAGCTTTCCGCTCTCCTACTTCCCAACCATTTCCATAAGCTTCCTTTTTCCTTTTTCACCAACTCTTCCACCTCCTCACTCCACATTCACTTCCCCTTCCTTCTGTCTTTGCACCCACCCTTGTTTACTCCATCATACCGTTCTAGCCTCATTCACATAACTGCGGCCGCTTTTTTGCTTTTAAAAAATCTCATCCACTCCCCTCCACCTCCCCCATTCCCGTCCCTCTCACGTCTCTCCACCTATGTTCCTCCATAACCGCTCCTAAAATCCCAGTGTACAACTGTTCCCTCCAATTTCTTTCCACCTTTATCCCTTCTACTTTCCTCTTGTCTCCCTTTCCCTAACCGTCACCCCTCCTCCCACCCTTCTTATCCTAGCAACAACCAAATAGTGATCCGATAATCCCATCTCCCCGGCCCTCTAAATACATTTACATTCTAGGTAAGTCTTGCCTCTATCCTTTTCCCATTATACCACACATATATCCAGTAGCAGCCCTTCCCCCCCTTGTATCTCATCAGTTCCCCCTCCCCTACCTCATATCATTGCAAATTTATATCAACCACCCAGTCACCAATTTTTATATATTTTCATTCTTTCTTTCAACTAGATCTATCATCCATAAAAACAATCCCAAATTTAACTATTCACGAAGATCTCAACCCCTATCCAAAATGGTCCTATTATTCTCCCTATACGATAAACCTTTCAACACTCTGCATTCATCTTTCTAGGTTGCCCTTTACAACAATTCTTTATAACAATACTCTCCACTTTCCTCATTCACCTTTGTAAGCATTCATCTTTGTAAGGTCTTCCATTACAATAAACCTTTCCACGCTATGAATTTTTCTTTGTAAGTCACCCTTCACAACAATCTCATCCACTGTCCTCACTCATCTTTTTAACCATCTTATATTGAAATCTAACATCGGTCTTTGAAATAAACGCAATTTTCACATTCTACATTTATCATCGTAAGTCACCAAAGTCCACTCTCCCTCTTTTCACTTCAGCTGGAGATTCAGTATCCCCTAGCACAATCCAACCTTTTCATTTCTTCAAGAACATTAACCCTACTTCCATCCCTCTTCAAATCCTCGTTTACCCCTCGTCACATTTCATACATTCCCCACCATAATTACCTCCACTCATCCCCACTACCAATTACCCTTACTATATATTGAAATCACATCGGTCTTTGCACGTCTTTTGTGGGACGTCCCCACCTAGGCACTTCCCTATTCTGAAACAAATGGGGTTGAAGCTATAGCGCGTTGAAATATCAATAACAAAAAAAAAAAAAACATTTGATCGGGATCAAGGTCGTCAACATATTTGTTACAACCACATATATCTTGACCTTTTCAAACTTAATTTAACCATTAGAATTCTAGTACTCACACAAACAGAATCCACTCTATCTCTGTGCCACAGTTTTCCCGTTAAAACTTTATTTATCTATCAAAATCTTTATTTAATTATTTAAAATTCTTTAAAACCCCATTAATAAAATTTTACAATTTCGTAAATTATATCCTTTCACGTATTTAAAAAGTATGTAGATATCTTTTAAAACTTTAATTAATTCCTCTATATTAATCTAAGGAATATTCCGTATGATCACCAAAAGTCTCACCCAGTTGTTATGAAAGAAAAAACAACCTTAGAATTTCAAAGTCGGGAGAAATTGAAAGAATTCGAAATATATATATATATGATATACTATATATATATACCTATATATATATATATATATTATATATATATATATATTATAATATACTATAATATATTTAATAAATATATATAATATTATACTATATAATATATATTTATTATCATATATATATATATATATTTAGATATACTATATATATAGATATATATATTATTATAATATATATATTATAAATATATATATATATATATATATATATATAATATTATTACTTATATAATATAATATTATATATATATATATTATTTAATATATATATATATATATATATATATATATATAGTAGTTTGGTGAGGAAGTCAAGACCACATTGGAATACGGCATAGTTCATTCTATAGCTTTTAGCTGATTAAGAACAATTGTTCTTATCAGGGGTAGCTGATAAGAAACGTGTTTTTGAAGATAAAGATAATTGCGTTCTTTCATGTTAATTCGTACATTATTTTTTATTACGCCGTTGCGCGACCATGCGCATACACATACACATTATTATCTATTATTATTATTATCGTTATGTTCAGAACAAAAATTGAATCCGTTCAGTTAGAAGGATTCAATATGTTTTGAAGCCGACTCCGACTACCGACTACCAGCCCCGCTTTAGCCCCGCACCGCACCGCACCACACCGCAACCCACCGAAAGTAACCGCACCGCACCGCGCCGATTCCGTTCAGCCTCTGAAGTTTTTATTATTATTATTCTATTATCTATTTATTACTTATTTTATATGATTATTATTTATTTTTATTATTATTATTGATTATCTATTAGTATTATTATTATTATTAGTAGTAGTAGTTAAGTAGTAGTAGTGTAGTTAGTAGTAGTAGTGGTAAGTAGTAAGTTAGAGTTATCCGAATATATCGGGTAAAATTGGGGGGGGTTAGAATAGGTGACAGTATCCGATGATGATATACGATGGTTACATGCCCATACGGGTCCCACCGAAGGGGTGAACCCCCACCCCCACTTTAAAAATCAAGAGTAGTTAGTAAAATAGGCTGATATTTGGTGAGAGCGAGTTCAGAGTTGGGAGTTTTCTAAGCAAAATAGATTGATAAGATTTGCTGAATCTGAGGACGTGGGCTCCGGCACCGGAACTGCTGGAGCCATCTGCGGGCTGCCCGAGTTAATTAAAACCATATACGTATAACAACCATAGGTGGTGTCCTATTATAAGGGTTATCGAGGATCGTAGAGATTCGCACTTATCGATTGGTTATAAGACCGATATAGGGTGTCTAGCGATCCCACCAGAGGGGTTCCCACCCCAACATTAATGATTGGATGTAGAAAGCTGAAACTTGATACACAGCCTTTTTAGATTGTATCTTAGGTGTATACGGGGTTAAATGACCGATTTGACCAAAATTTGGGGGAACCAGCCCCCAAATCTGAAGATATTTTCTAGAGTGATGGCAAACTCGGTATACAACACATCGTGGGATGTATTTAGATGTAACCGGGAGTAAAAATGACTGTGGCGTGCCAGTATGGAGGTACCTCCACCCCAAAATCTGAATACTTGACAGTTTAGAAACAACTGAGGAACTCTTGATATACAGGTCCTTTTAGGTTGTGCATCTTAGATGATATCCTGGGTAAATCGAGCCGATGGGACCAAATGTGAGGGGACCGGCCCCCAAATCTGAACAATATTGGTGTAGAAATGAGAGAAACATCGGCATTATCAACGCTTCTAGAGGGATGTATCTTAAGATTTTGCCCCCGGGAGTAAAATGCACCGATGGGACCAATCGTAGGAGGGACGAGACCCACCAAACCTGGAAATATTGACATTAAGACCGATGAAACCGGATACACACCTACCATATAAGGGTACTCAACATTCCATATAGTGGCTTAAATCAGCGCAGTTACACAGCACATATAAGGGGGGTTATGCCTCAAGGACCCTCAAACCTAAATAATTAGACCTAGAACGATGAACTCGGGTACTATACTTTCATATAAGGGTTACGCAGTATCGTATATGGGGTTAAAATAGCCGTACACACCCCAAGTCGGGGACCAGCCCCACCAAAACTGAAATATTGGGTACATAGACAACGGAAACCCTTCTTATAATGTATCTTCTTATGATGTATCCTCGATACAGAAAGAAAAAAAAAAAAAAATAAATAAATAAAATGAAATAAAATTTCTGTAGAGAAAAGTTCACTGTTATATAACTTACAAAATTTACGTATTTACATACCCTAAAGCAATAAAATCACTAAATAAAACCACCATCCAGCCACCAATCCGCCACCCTCCTGTCCAGTTGTGATCTAATTTTGAATCTATTGATCTATTGATTCAAAGTCATATTTTTTAGTAAATCAATTCTTGGATAAGAACATAAATAAAATCAAGTTCTCTTATCACAAAGATCAATCAAATATATCGTTAGGCGTAACAAAGTTGCTTCACGATTAATAAAAACATTACTTAGCAATTATGCTAGAACTATGAATATAACCCACAACGAAAACTTAGCCCATCTTAGACAGGAATAAACATGTAACGTTAACAAGTGTCCACGACTTAACAACAAGTAAAGTAAACTATCTTGTATGCATACAAAAGACGTAAACCTACTCTACACTTTCTAACATATCGCTGTTATTTGTACATTTGTAAGGAGACCTGTAATATTTAACAAATTACTCCATACCGTGTGTAATTAACATAACAGACCACATGGAGTATTACTCTAATAGTAACAAAGTTTTACCACATTAATAAGCTAACATAGCATCCAACTGAACTAAGAAAATAATGTACAAAACCAAACCTAACACATCACAGGTTAAGCAAGAATAAGCAGTCAACATTAACAAAGTACCCTGCATAACAACAGTAAAGTAACAACATAGCATGCAAATACGCAACTTTTGAGCCCTATCAGCATATCTCTAACATAACGATGTTAAATTACCCTAACATGGTAATATTTAACTTAAATTTTATCACAACAATGGGTTATATCATATGATCAACGAACTATACTCTAAACATCATAAAGGTTTATCCACATCAATAAAAGCTTAACATGGGGCGTAACATGAACTAAGGAAAAATAAATGTACAAAGGACAAGCCCTATCACACCTCTTAACACGATAACCTTTAACGTTAACAAAGTTTTCACACTTACACAGTTTAAAGTTTAACTTAACACAACCATCAAAAAACGTTAAACTTATCTCACCACGATGATCGAAGCATGTCTCTAAGCCATAATCGTATAATTTTACATTGAACTGGTTAAATTTAACAAAAACTTCCACTAACCTTGTGTAAGTATCATGCAGACCATCGAAAGTAGATGCTAAGTAACAATGTTGTACAGTTAATAACAAGCTAACATAGCTTCATAATGGAACTAGGGAGAAATAATGTACAACGACAAACCTAACACAACTTACGCCCTGAATAAACGGTTAACATTAAAAAAGTTCCACACTTAACACCAGTAAAGTAACTAACTTACATACAAAACGTAACCTATTATTCTTACTTTTTCCAAGCATATCATCTCTATCAATTAACGTAAATCTTACATTGACACAGTAACATTCATAGCAAAAAAAAAATGGATCATAAACCATTACCTATACCATCAATAATACTAATGGGAGTAAAGACGAAAATAAAGATAAAGTTTTTTTAGGGCATATCTCTTTTTACACTCGCTCCTTTCAGAAATACCAACTCTAACATGAAAAAAATGAATTTTATTGCAATGAGTAATTTGCATAAAGTGATGCAATACTTATCATATTTATTACTCCGTCAGGAATACAAGCAATGTAACAGTCGCCAGTCGGTTTACAATTAAAATATAAATGACACATCGTTGTGGAATAACGAAACACCGTCGTTGAAGAGTATCGCAGCAAGCGTAGAGATGTGGCGGACGCTGTCTCCCCCC
>JABUQX010041203.1:0-37505 GCA_015478945.1 Trachelipus rathkii | reverse complement strand
TTGACGGAGGATATTTATTTGGAGGATGTGAGTAATTAATCAAGGAGTAGGTAATGGTGGAGTGAGAAAGTTGAGTAATGGTATCATTGCTGGATATAGATAGAATAATTGTGTGTGAATGTATAGATAGGAGTAGATGGTGATATTGATTTGAGGATTATGAAATTTGTTGACAAAAGATATTTAATGGAGGGTATTAAGATTGAGGGAATTGGAGTGAAGCTCATGAGTAATGAGGTACCTATATGATGTGAGTAGGGGATTAAATAATTAGGTTAACGTAGATAATAGAAAAATATAAATATTTAGCTTGTTTCATTAGGTCGTATATGATAGAGGAAGAAGAATACTTGATTTGTATATTTTAGAGAGTTAGAATGATTGAGTCCGAGTGAATATTTATGAAGGAGTTTGTGAAAGTCGTGCATTTAGGGATTTGTAGGGATTAATTTAGTATGAGAATAACCAAATTTTACAAATTAAAAAAGAAAAAGAATATAGAAATAAGAGAAAAATACCTCACAGGTCCTACCTACCTAATGGTTATGAGAAATTATAGAAATAGTCCGATATAGATAATGGATTATGGAGAAATTCATATATGGCAGGTTTTATATAAATTATCTAAATGCGAATGCTAGGTGGTTTAGTTATATATAGAGCAATTTGAATAAAAAAATATGTTTATTTAGCAAATTAGTATGGAATTATCGATAGAAAAGTGGATATAAAATATTCAATTAGGGAATGTTTGAATGTGTTATGTAATACTCTCGATTTATTCATCTTCTTTATAACTGGTATGTCGTGGTTTTATGTAACAAGCAATTGACGCCTTGTCTGGGTGGCAGCATGTTTTTTTAATCGGTGTTGTAGAATGCAATGTTAGAAATTGAGCCTTAAGGCTGGTTACAAGCTTCATATACTTTCTACACTCTCTTCTTTTCATCTATTTTTCCTGCGGTTAATCAATGTCTTTTTACGAATTGCTCGTTGAGAGAATTTATCCGGCATTGTTTTTTCGATGATGTATTGGTTACCGAGCTATTTGTGGCTAGTGTGTAAATGCTCGACTGTTGAACTTTAGTAATACACGTTAAGTTGTACTGGTTTGTACGAGGCGCTTGCGTAGGAATTAACGATACCCTTTGCTTTTAGCTTCGCTATATGCTAGTTTACAGTACCTTGTGGTTTTAAACACCTTGGTCGTATGGTACCCTCCTCTTGCTTAATTTAAACACCGTTGCTGTTTCACTGCTTGCGTGTTATTATTTCTATGCTATATATACACTCATTTCGTACATTATTACACCTTGTTTCTGGTTATGCATACCTATGCTTTTGTGATCAGATGCTCGCCCTCAGTGAGCTGTGGTACGTCGCGAAAATTGTTGTGTAATATCGACTATTGTCGTATTAGATATGCCTGGGTGTAAAATTAATTTATACTTTGCAGTTTTACACTTTGATTATTTAGAGGTTTCATGATACAAAAGGTTTTACATCTTGCTTTTACACTTTAGTTGTACATTTTTCTTTGACTATAATATTCTTTATAACTGGGCCAATAAGTTCTTTCGTACACTCATGCACGATCTCACTTTGTTGGGTATCACTCGTTTCCGTTTATTTACACCATTGCGTTTATCACTCCTTTGCGTTTTATCTCAAATCCTTGTTTGGGCGAGTATCTTTTTTTTTTTATGGATCATGACTTGATATATAAGCTTGGATTTTAACCCGGCACGAATAATCTAGAATGTGTTATGATGTGCCTGTTTGGGACTTTTAGTTGTGTGGTTGTCTTATAGAGTAGCTCGCGTATGCTCTTTACACTTTACTCTCTTATAATAAAAGTTTTACACTCTTTGATCTAAATTGTAGAAGTTCCAGTAAAAAATCTATGTTACGTGTTTTCGTGAAATAAATAAGCTTATTATGGAAATATTACCGAGACCTTGAGAAGTAATAGAGGAAGTTTATGAACAGTTTTCAGACTTTAATTTTGAGCTTTTGGATTTGAGCTTATTCTCTTAAAAGTTGAGTTTAAAAATCTTCAAATTTATTTTGTTGTTTTGTTGTTAATTAGGCTCAGGCTGGTAGTAGACCGAACAAGTTGGCTGAGTCTCAGTAAAGTGAATGTCCATGAGGTGAAGATAAATTAGTAAAGTTTTGGCGAAGGTAGAGATAAGCTAAAGTGATGTATTTAAATTATGAAGGAAGTGATGATGTAGGTTTTGTAAAAGGGTTGGTTTAATGGTTTGTTGGTGTCTCTACCTGGCCAAGGATAAACCAACACTGACTCGCAGAACTTCTGATAAATCACAGTCAACCTTTTGAACTAGTTGTGAAATTTTTAACTGCTCGATAACGAGTTCTAACTATAGTTTTATAAATCTTCAGCTTCTATAAGGTATGTGAGCTAATATTCTTTTCCTAAGATGTGTCATTGATTCTTCTATTACTTTATCTTTTTCCTGGTATATGATTACAGCCTTACCCACAGTATTTTTGGAGAAAGAATAATGATGTAGTAATTCGATATATATAATATAATATTATATATATTAATATTTTATATATATATAATTATATATATATATTATATTATTTATATTATATATATATATTATTATATATATATTAATATATATTATATATATATTATTTACTATATATTATAGATATATAATATACTTATTATATATATTATTATATATAATATATATAAATATAAGCATTTTTTAAATTTATTTAATATTAGTTATATATAAACATATAACATATTTATAATATTAAATTAATATAAATATATTAAATTTTAAAGGTATAATTTATTATCTGAACATGTATTATAGTTTATTTAATAATGCTCAATATAAGGGTTAAGCAGGACCTCAGTGGCATATCTTCCAAGTAGTGTGAAAAAAAAATTATTAGAGCATAGCGTTAGGTCAGCGAGGTTTCTGTATAGTCTGACTTGCTCTCTCGATAAGCAGAAAATGTTGTCCAAATAATTGCGGAATTTCGATAGTGGTACTGAGTAGCCGAAATTAGATAATAGTTGCTCGAATTAGCCCCAGAATTGACGATTAAGTCCCCGGATGGCCTGAAACAGAAAAAAAATTGGGAATAATATTGTCGACAGAACCTATGCCCGTGTGAGTTATCCCAATAAAGTGTTAACCCAGGAAATTGTGAAATATTTGAAGAGAAACCCATATAAAATATTGCCGGTGTCTACAAACACCTCCATGCATAAATAATAAAATTGAGTAACAATACTAATTATTAATCAGAAACATGAAATAAAATTACTTAATAGTTAGTTGTACCATAGTAAACAAAATTAAAATATAAATTACAAAATCTATTATAATATACTGTAATTAATATGTAAAGTATAAATAACTAATAAAAATGATGATCAATAAAAATATATTATATATAAAATAAAATAACATTTTATATAACAATAAACATTTTTTCAAAAACTAATACATTTTAACAATATATGTATTATTAAATAACTTATTTATAATAATATATAATAATAAGATACATTATATGTCTTATTATTATTTTTACAATAATATTGTAATATTTTTAATAACATGCTTGCTATTTTAAAAACATGCAATTTGTACTTTATCACGCATATTTAGATTTGTTTAACACCTTTTCATTTTTACATCCATCAATTTTAAGCTATTTTTAACTAATTTATTAGCCTTTATTTTAAAATTTTTTAATTAGGTTTCTTTCTGTGCTGCATCTTTAATGCTTTTTTCTATTTCAGGCCAAATTTTTTTATGCTGCTGATCGTACTCCGCTATTAAACTCATTTTTATGCTTTTACACTTGACTTATCTATAACATACTCTACTTGTTATTCTTTAATACTAACCTCATTGCTGTTTACACCTTGCTCTTTATTTCTACATTTGTTTTATACACCTTGCTTTTACACCTTGCATTTATACCTTTTTACTTTTTACAAATTTGCTTATAATGATTAATATATTTGTCATTTATTTAATAACTCCTTGTATCTTTTACAATCTTTTAGTGACTTTTTACACTTTTGTACTTTTACTAAACTTTTTGCTTATTTTACTAACTATTTAAGATAAATCTGGTCTTGTATTTCATCATTAGCTAATTTTACACCCTATGCTATTTTATAATATTATCAATACTTACTGAAACAATAACTAAGATGCATGTAAAAATATTGTTTAAATTTTCATCTTTTGATTAATTATATTCACCGTGTTATGTACTTATATTTGACATGAGAAGTATTCGTCTATAATTACATATACTATTGGTATTTTTATATAATCTATGACTTAATTTATTAATTCCTACTTGCCATTCTTCCCACTCTCTACCTTTGCTTTTCTACTACCTATATGCTCTCTTTAACCTACTTTAAACAACTAAAATATACCTATCTGCTCTAGCTTTATGATGGAGTTTCATCAATTATTGCTTTACAGATTACGACCTTTTACTCCTGACATTTAATTAACACTTTGTATAATTTACACGAGTAGCGATATTTTTAACATATTCACTTTAATGACATTTTGTGTTGCTTACTTGCTTTTTACATTTTGCACTCTTTTACTCCCCCTGAGTCAACTACATACTCTCCTCATATTGCTATTATTTAATCATAACCTTTTAATGCTTTAATATCATCTATTGATTTTTACACCTTTAGTGTCTATCGATATAGCTAATTAGCTATTTTATGAACTTATGCAAATATATCAACTTCTTAGCTATTTTAACATAATAATTTTATATGTTTTATTTAATCATCTTGTCTTTTTTTAAATACATACTTATCACCCCTCATATATATACTCTATATATATATATACAGTGATGCTTCTTACATACATATTTATGCTCATCTATTTATCATACTAATGCTTTTTAACACTCCTTGTTATTTATACACCTTATGTACTATACTGTTTTTATATCACCTTGCTTTATATACACTATTGTGATTTATTAATTATCATACCTTCCTAATCTCAATATTAATACAAGTTATATATACATTATATACCTTTTATAATATTAATTAGTAAATAACATTTATATATTAAAATATTAATTAAATATGCATTTTTCTATATATTCAACGCTATCGATACACCGTATCATCAATGTTTTATACATTGGGATAACATGTATATTATTAATCCAGTATAGCTAGTAACCTAACTATATTAATGAATCATATATTAGGATACTTTAATTGGATAAATATAATCAATAGGACTCACATGCTGGGATTTATTGACGATATAGGTAAAACAATAATAATATATATGTAGCTCGAGATAAATTGTTTCCTACTAGTATAGAGTAATATTTTGATGATTCTTATATTTTAGGGAAACCTCTAGAATAAAAAATCCAAATTGAATAATATCCTCATAGATAATGGTTCAGTTATCTTTACTTCAGGTGTCAATTGATATATAGTTGTATAATTTATAAACTGTATATAATTACTGTAAATATCAATAATGAAATTAGATAATTATTAAACATTTATAATTTGACAGAATTATAAGATATTGTAATTTAGATTGATAATAGAATTAGATATAATGATAAATAATACTAAACTGTAGTGCTCAGATAAGTTGCAGACGCTGGACTCCAGAGGTTACATGAAATCTAAGAATGGTAAACTATTATTGTACAAATATGTGACATTTTTTACCATTAGTGTGTTACGCAGTTTCGCCTATAGTATGTATTACTACTGATTTATGCTTGACGATTATTTTTTTGATTCCATGAAAAAGATCGAATAAAATTATAAACTATCACCTGAAGTTTTTGGTGTATTTATTTATATTAATACAATTATACTAATTGATACTTAATCGCGTAATAGTATGAACTATCGAAAATTATCATTGGGAGATAAGAGAAAAGTTTCACTCCGGTATATATAAGGTGATATCGTGAGCAGGTGGAGGTGATGAATAAAAATTAGAAATTTTATTTTTATCCCGGCGCTCTTGTTTGTGTAAGTATACTACTATATATATATTATATTATAATATATATATATATATATATAGTATATGTATATATATATTATCTCATAATATTATACTATAAATATAATATATTATATATATATATATAATATATCTATATATATCTACTAATATATATATATATATATATATATATATATATATATATAATAATATTATATATATATATATTATATATTAATATACTATATATTATATAATACTATATTATAATCATTATAATATATATAATATTAATAAATTTTTTATTTTTTTGTAAAATAAATATCTGAATAGATAAATGACCAACTATTCTCGCACCGAAAATAACAAATTTCGAAAAAAAATTATCTCGATATATAAGTCTCATTCTCAAGAAAACAATATATGCTTCTCAATATTAGAAAATAATCTCATATATATTAAGCCCTTATTAAAAATTTTTATAGACAAATTTAATTCCAATAAATATATTTTGAGACCAGAAAAAACTTAAATGTTCTTTAACTAAGATATTAAAATATAAAAAATTGTAAATAACATTAACAACATTTTAAGAGTGAACTTGGTTTTATCAATCAACACAAGACTTGTCTAAAGAAAACCACCATCTTTTAAATATATTATCTGAATTGCGAATTTCTCACACCAGCGATTGTCGAGACCTCCCTTTTCTGTAACATCACTCATTTTTGCTTCCTTACACCCTATAGTCTTTACTTGTGCCCCTGACAAATACTATATTTAGCTTTTATCTCATATCATAAGTAAGTTTCTCTTTCTTAACAAAACACTTTTGAGACGTGGTTTACATCGTATCCGCTCTTCTCACACATATTAGCTTTTCTCCAAATTATTTTGACTTCCTGATTTCGTCTTTATAACCTGATTGGCATTTTACACTTTAGGTGTGTTAATGACAATTAGTATAGACTTTTATACTTAATGACCCTTCTTTTCCACAACTTCTACCCTTAATCAGCTTCCCTCGTACACACTTGCTTTCTACACTCTTGGCCCCTCCTCTGTGACCACATGTGTCCTTATATACCTTGTCTTATATTACACTTTCGCTTTCTGAGATCAGATTCTTTGCTTTACATCTGTTGCATGGTTTCACATTTGGATTTTTACATCTGCTCTTTGGTAATTTATATTCCATATCTGTGATTATCTCCTCAACAGCTCTTAGTGGTGCGTGTACTACTTATGAAAGTATGTTCACCCTTTTTTTACGATTTTAATCTTTTTACAGATTATATGGCTTGTATTATACATGCTGTCGTTTCTACACCTTGCTTTACAGAACCTTGCTAGTGTTACTTTGTTGTTCTACGACTGTGCTTGGTGCACCTAAGTGCAACTGTATTCACACCTTGCTACTTTATACAACTCCAGCCTCTATTATGGTCTTGCTGTTTTACGACCATTGCTTTTATATTCTGTGTCCAGGCATAATTTGTAGTTATTTATTTGGAGTTTGTGTGACAACTTTTTACAATTGTTGCCTCTGTTCTACTCTCCTTGTGGCGCTCTCTCAGTCTCCTTACTCGCTTTGAATAGAGAAAAGCAGTATATACTCATTAAATCGAAAAATTATTCAAGGATTGCGTTCAGTTACTTACAAATTGTGGAATGGATAATATAATATAGTAGTTTAGTCTAGATTTGAGGTATGGTGTACTACAAAGTTGATCTCAATGATACATTATTTGATAAATTAGACCTCTGTGATTTTAAGTTGATGTTATAACACTGTAATGTTGAGACTATACTATTACTCACATTTTACATATTGTGTGTACCAATCTTTTCGGTTTATAGACAATATTTTAGATATCTACTTGTAGATACTCATATTCATATCATTTATTTGTATATATATTTATAACATTTTTCTTTTAAGGTAATATCTATGCTCATTAGTATGACTGTCTCTTCCAGTTTTTTCGATGAGGTTACTTTGGTTGATCCTTTCGAAGTGATGCTATGAATGTCTCAATGCATATTATTGGACATTGAACTTATCTAAGTGTCTACATATCCAATTCTTGTCATCTTTTCAATATAGTTTATATATTGCTGAAAGCCACATCGTCAACTATCTAGTGTGCTCTAGCAGGGTGTTGACTGTATAATGGTGGTTTCATTTCTGTGAGGTCTTTTTGTGCGAGCAGCTCTCCGGTTATGCATATAAAAATGCATTCTAGAAAGTGTTCCACTGTCGGAGTATTGATATTATTGTTTGAGGTGATTTCAGACTCGCTTGAAGGAATTCCAATATTAGAATTCCCGTTTTTATATAATCGAAAATAGATATGTAAAATATATATATCTCGAATATATGGAATTCTATATATATATATACATTTCCATCCTCCGAAAAAAAGCCCAAAGATAGTGTTAATATAGGGCCAATGTGTTATATAACCCGATATTTTAACACATCATCTGTATGAACTTAATAAAAGGACTAACTCTCTCTTCTGGTCACGTATCGGTTTATATCCCCCCTAATACTTAATATCAACCTTGCTATATTAACACTCTCTTTGTACCTTATTATTTATATATTCTAACTTGCTTTTTCACTCTTTATTGCTCATTTTTATACTAACCTTAAGCTATTCTATATACGCATCACTTAGGTTTATACACCTTATGTTATTCTATATAACACTCATGCTATTTATTATACATACTATATTTTACTTATGGGTCGTAGGTGTCATTGGTGGGGCCTTGCCTTCCCCTTTTAGTTCTTTTATGGTTAAAATACCAACTGAGCCTCCTTTGTGTTTGTCCATTTATAGACGATTTTACTTTTATTTAGCTAAATGTTTAAAGTTGTCTCATTTATGAAACCTTTAATCAATTTCGAATTTGTATACTGAGATTGTAATATAACTACATTCCCTATATTAGTTATAAGATACCATTTTTTTTATAGTTTTATAAGTCGTTTTTCATTGTTTTTATATTGAGCTATCGTACCATCCTGTCGCCTGTGTTGTGACCTTCTAGCTATCCTCGCTCAGTATTCCTGCAACTCTGTGTGAGCAATTCTTCCTCTCTCTTTTGTAAGTTTCCTGGACTGAAATCTCCTCGACTGTTTCGGTATCTCTCATGGTTGACTACATGAGAAACGCCTTTACATACCGAGTTTTTTAAATCATTTTATATAATCAACTTAGTATTTTTACTAATCTCTTGTCTTTTATACACCCTTCGCTTTATAGACCGTACCTTTGCCTCCTTTTACCATATCCTATTGTCTTTTATCCCTTATTTGTTGCATCCTCATAGCTTTTACATTCAAACCCAGTTTAACCTCTGACTTTTAATTCTTTCTTTCATTACATTATTGTCTAGTTTTACAATCTCTTCCCTGTTTGCAAATAGTCTCCCTCCAATCTATTGTGACTACATCTTCTGATTATTTTCCTCATACTCTTTTGCTCTAATTTAATTCGACTCCCCTATTATTTTTTATGACTTTATTATGTATATTATTTAGTGTGACTTTTTTTTATTAAAATCTCGAAGCTCTCTTCATCTTATTAGCGATCTTTTGTATCTCTTGTATATCTCTCTCTTGTCTTTTTTTATTCTCAACTCTTCCGAAAAACATTTTTTATAATATAAATAATCATCTCTCGGATGCCTCCGCGCATTCTCTGGTGTTGAAGCCTCTCCTCATCTGCATTACAACACATATTCTAACTTGCTTCGAATACCCCCTAACTCTATAATCACTGCGACAACCTTGTCATATCCCTCCCATTACACTAGCGCTCTCTCTTGCCAGCGTTATTTATTCCTTATTACATTATTCGTGTTTTGCTTTAGGTTTATACTTTGTATCTTTACTGGGTAAATATAAATCTAATCTGCTACTCTCTCTCACTTCAAAGCACTATACCTACAACCATACCTTACGCTTTCTTATACCACTCACTTCTGACATTTTCACTACCCCTTTGTTTCCAATAATGTGTGTCTCAAATTAATGATATTACAACTTTCGCTTTGTTACACCCTTTTTCAATAATCCTTTAACAACTTGTTTGACTTCACATTTTTCCTTCTCAATACATTATTAGAATTTTTAATCATTAATTACATTCCGTAAAGTGTTTCGATAGTCATTAAATCGATTATAATGCCGGTTACTAATATGCATGTGGTGCTTGTTAACCGAAAAGAACCCCTATTTAACACTTTTAGCTAGTTTTGTACATTTTTGTACTTTAATATACTTTTAGTTCTATTATTTACTCTATAGCTAATATTGTAATCTTCTATTTAATCACTTTTGCTTTATTATATACTACCTTGTTTTACACCTCATGTGCTATTTTCCATCATTTGCTCATCTTACATTTTTGCTGGCGTATATTATGTGGAGACGTGCCTTCTTGTGAATCCGGTCATTTCATTGAGCGCAACTGATCGTGTGCTGGTCCTGATCTGGCTTGTGCTCTCTCTGGTGGTTGTGAAGCTTCATAAGGCTCCTCTCCTGCCCCCAGTATAATCCTGGACCGCCGTCGAGATTAGCTTTGACTAGAATTGTCTGACTTTGCACCCAAGCCGTCCGTCTGTACGTATGGTATAGCGTATTACCGTGACTGTGCTCATTCAGCGTCTGCGTGTGGGGGCGGACGAGGTTAGGTGCAAATTTTTGCCACCTTTTCCGTCATGCTTAACTGGTTTGTGTGGACGTCTCTTTATTAGTGTGCTCGTTGGTGATCTAGTTTTTATGACATGCTTGCTTCTTGATTGTTGTGTATCCTCATTTGTCAAAGGGTGGGTGCTCATGTACATGCCACCTGAGTGTAGGTGGCTAGCTTGTTGTGCCTCATAGTCAAGTCATAATATCACCAGTTGGGACACATGTTCTGAGCCTACGCGACTTTTGACGACTTCGCTAAGCCTATAGTTTCATTATACTTTTTGACCTTCTTTTAGAACACTGTTGTATATGTGTGATTGTTGTTTTTAAGGCTTTGGTAAGAAAGACTCGAATCGCAACTTATTCTCTAGTCTTATACTAGCTAAGGGAGAAGTGTATATGTCTTGAAGTTGTATCCAATAAATAATATACAAAGATTCTCAGTTTCTTTTTTTGACTCATATCTAGGTTATAGTTCAATGCTACAAAACTATTGTACCGTATGCCAGTTATGGATCAATTATTTGGAAGTGTTGTCGCTCTCTTGAGGGATTCTAGATGCGTTCCAGTATTTGCTTCCTCTGATACTCTTGTATTTGTCCTTATGGTTGTCTAGGTTTGTTTTCCTCATTAGTTTTTACATAGGTTTTGTGGTGGAACACTTGTGTAATGTGATTTGACAGTTATGTTTAAAGCTCCTCGTGCTCTACTTCTGTCTCGCGCTTACCGCCTGTCTTTGACTTTGGGTATGTGTTATTTGACGAACGTCTACTTTGTCCAACGTCTTCTTCTCGCATCTCTTTCAGAAAAAACTAATCCATCTCAATTCTGGTCTTGTTGTATTGATATGGAAGGTGCTCCTTTTGTGACTGCTCTTGTCTATTAGTTAGTAAGTTTGACACAAGTCCTTGCAGATGCTTCGCTACGATCTCGCGTTGAAATCAAACGCGCTCGAAATGCCCCAGGGCTTAGCTTAGGCTGTTGACCCGCTGAGGTCAACTCCTCAGTTTGTAGCGATGCGGTCTCTTGCCCGTTTTTGTGGTTGGGACTTTGTGTGGCTCATATTTATGACAGCTGGACTTACTTACTCGGTTTCCGCTCGTGTTTCGATCTTGTGCCCATATACTCTTAACTATTGCTGACCTATCGTGCCTTCGCTCATCGTTCGCTGGTGGTCGTAGTTCGTTGCTCTGATGCTCTGTGGTGTTCTTCCCTATTACTTATCGTGCGGACAATTCTTTTGTGAAAGAAACAGCAAAGGGGTGATTCTTTATATTTTGTTGACGATAAGTCTCATTGTTTCTAAAGTAACTCTCTTAGACCTGACCATTGTCGGATGTGCTTTATTGAAGATTGTCCATCTTTACATCATATGTAATGAGTGTCTTTCTCTTTTACCTATTACATACCGCCCTTAGAGCAGTGGCCTACGTTTGGCTCGCCCATATATGTTGCTACCCTTGCCTTGTGCATGGTACTTCTCTGCGCGCCCCACCTAACTCATTGTTCTTACAATATGTGTGGTCGATTCCTAGGTCTCATAGCTTAAAGTGTCTGGACCCTTCTCTAATCTAAGAATAGTGCAAGTTGTAGCCTCTAAGTCTTTCATCTTGTGCAGTTGATAATGCGCCATCGTTAGATGAATTTTTTTTTTGTCCCCCATTAGGCTGGTATTTTTAAAATTATCAAACATATTGACTCTCCTGATAGACCCATGAAGAAAGGTGTTTTTCTTAGTGTTGTAGATAGCCTCGTGCTTTTTATTTAGATCAAAGGACCTACACATTGCAACCTGCGTGCATTGATGGTGTGGTATATGATCTGACATTGTGTTTTTAACTAATTATCAGAACAGGTTTTCTAGACGTGGCCAGTGGGTTTGACTTCGCTCTCCGCTCCGTCATGCCGGTCTTTCAGCTCTGACCCCTTGCGTGTGTCTCCGTGATCGTGCTCTCACCTCAAATGACCCTCCTCCTCCTGGCGTGTGATCTATAGCTTCTGTATATACTCGATATAGTGTGGTGTGTGTGTGTGATAGTCAGTTTAAACCATCCAAATAGTGTGCTTCTCAATCTCTATTATCTGCCCACAGCACCTCAAAGTACTCCTGGGAAAAGAGTAAGTGTACTTCTGGAATACCTGGTCCAATTTTAGTCGCCGTGAGACTGTTGCAGTGATACAACAAACAAAAAAAGAACATCTCCTAAACAATGCTCCTATATCCTTTATTCTTATAGAGAAGGAGTCTCTCTCTTCTCTCGATAAATAAATTTTAGATAGGTAAATGTAAAATAAATAATACAAGCCATTTCTTTAATGCTTGGGAATGTTGCTGTGGCTCTTTTCAGTAATGATCTTTAGAGCAGTTATGTAGGAGAACTTTGTGGTATCTTTTTGCTTAAGCTGGAAGAATATCGCTCAAGGCTCGCTGTGCTATTCAGCCTCTGCCTGTACCGCCCGATGCAGAGGATGTGGGTGTGTTCTGCTCTGGCTTTTCGGGACTACGGGGTAGGAATACATTCCCCTCTCCCGGGTGGAGGGTCTTCCGTGAACCTACGCTCGTTTGAGTATTTGTTGGCGTGTGTCGCGGGGGTCCCCGCCTTGACCCCTATCGAGGCTATGTGGATATGCTCTCCCACTGTGTTCCGCGTCCCGCTAGCCCCCCGTTCCCCCATTGCCTGTGTAATACCTGTTAGTCCGCATGCATTAAGTCTCTCTCTTCAAGGATTTACTCGGCTATTATATGTGTATATTATGAGTGTTTTAGCTATATTCTCTCTTTTACTTATATTTTATATTTAACCACCTTCTACTCCGTATTAGTATTGTTATGTATATGTGAGATAGATATAATATAGTATTACATACACTCATACCCTCAAGCCGAGTCTGGAAAGTAGCACAGCAACTACTCCAACACAGAGTCTGAATAAGGAAGCACATAGCTACATCCGCTCAGCATGTAAGTACTGTTATATTGAATGCAACAGCACTCACTCTATAGGCAGAGGCGGAATGAGCACTGCACACCCCAGCAGGTTGCTTGAGCTGAAAAGATAGCATATTATATATATTAATTTGACTATTTTATGTACTCTCTTTACATTGTTAGGGCTCCTAAACTACACAGTTCTTAAAGGATTCCAAAAATGCTACGTCATTAGTCCGACTCGCTGACTCATTGTCCATTTTTTGAACGCAATAGTGATATCAATAATCTTATAGCTTTCCTGAGACTGTATTATCCAGTACTATGTATGACATAACATGTCCTAAAGGACAATATAATCCAGCCGGAAACATACAGATCAAGGAAATATACAAGGGGTAATAACCAGCAAGAGTAATTAACTCAGCTAAGCGATAAGTCCAAACATTGCACAGGTTAATATTCCGAAAGAAATTTGGCACCAATGTTGTCATATTTCTGAATAAGTGTATATTGAAGTCTATGATCGGATTGTCAGACATCATATATATTATAGTAAGAATGTTGTGTTACATGTTCTGCGACTGTTAATCACTCATTTTAATTATTCTATCTATCATCAACAATCATATGAGGTAAATCAGTAATTCAGTATATACAAGAGTTTTAATCTAACTTTCATATATACTGAGATCAGTTACCATGAATTTAACATAATGCGCATCATTTAGACTGTTTTGGTGTCACCGTATTTGATATAGGCGATGTGGGAGGAGTAGACAGAAGGATCAATTAGGGTATTAACTCTATCGCGCTCTCAGTAGAAATGGGCCTAGATTTCTACCCTAAATGCGGTTAAGTGTGTGAGAAAAAAGTGTTATTTGTTGTAAGTACGCAGTTGCTCCTATGATGGTTGGACGTAGAGAACACGAGAATAAAAATATATAAGTGGTTTGTACTAATATATCAATATGAGTTTTATTCAATGAGGTAATTACTTGCGAATATACTGCTGAGTTTGCATAGTCTGAACGAGGAGGGATAGAGAGTTGACACACCAATTTGAGCAGGGTGGACTTCGAGCTGATATTAAAACCCTGGATGAGTATATAACGTTAGGATGGTAATTGGAGAGCATCTTGTAAATTCGTTCTCTATTTTCTAGTGTAGTAATGATGTCAATTGTATATACTCTTGAGTGTTAATGTACTATATATTATTAATAAAGATACGTTCTTATCGATTTGATTAAATTCTCACATAACGTAGTGAGATCAAATGGTGCAAATAGTGATATATTAGTTGCATTCGGAATCGTGTATAATCGATTGTTTGTGTTTGCTCCTTCGCCCTCTGCTCGTAGATCTTCTCGCAATATGAAAATTTGTGAATGTCTTATTAGTTTTTGAATTATAGATATATTATTTTTATTATAATTTAATTCATATTTTTATTAAAATTCATTTATATTATTTCATAACTAGATATAGTTTAACTTTTTATTATCATTTAATTATATACTATTTATGTAATAATATGTCAATAATAATACGTATAATACGATAATAACAATGGTGGTACTAGCATCTTCCTACTTACCCAACCAATTTCTCAACAGGACGTAAGTAAGGTATATTTATTATACCATTTATTAGTGTACTCCTACTGTTCTTTTGTGACCCTTCCACTGGTACTTTTCGTGGTGGTATTCTGAAAGATTTCTTTATCCGCTCAGTGTTTAAAAGATCTTAAAGCTCTATTACGTCGAGCTGGGGTTATTGACACGGGATCGTACTCTCTAGGCTAACTTCTTGGGTTATTCCTCACTTGATACATCTTTATGTACATATTCTCCGATTGCTACTCGTTATTTATATATTAGATCTGTTACGCAATGTACAAAAAACTTCAGCTATGGTATTGCAAAAGTCGACGCTTCTATTTTTCGTATTGCAGGTGTAATTTTGTCTCCTTTTCTAATGTATTTTTCTTAAAAGTTGCTCTTATTTACTTTTCTAGACTTAACACTCTCTCTCTCCATCTCTCGCTCTCTTCTGGACTCTGCGCTTTTATACAGAGGTGGTGTCGCCTCTATTTTTTTTGTTTTACTTTTATTTTTTTATATTGTTTATTTGTCTGAGATATGCCTAAAACTCACCTCCTAAAGAGGTCTGCCTCTACCTCAGTTTCAAATGTGTCCTGTATCGCTCCTCCGCCCTCGCTCGATGCTTGGAAGTTGGCCTCTCTGTCTTAACTAAATTTTTTTTCAATTCTATATATTATATACTTAGCTGATGTGTCGTTACGTAGATATTTTACTCAGTGGGTTTATACTATTATTAACTCAGGTCTTTTATTGTGAATATTTTTCACTTTTTTATTTAAAACTATACTTTCTTTAATATTTTTCTCTCCTCTCTTAAAAAATACACCATTACCTCAACCTTTCATATCTATATTGATCTCCATCCGACACGCTAGGACTAAGCTATACCTCTAGAATGAATTATTTTTGACTGAGGTGGGTCTATCATTTATGTGATGTGGTTACATTTGGAGATGTGATTTGATTATCCCTACTTAAAATGTTTTCTGGTGGTGTGGGTCTACTGTATCACGACTCATGTATGAATGATTATAACGATTGAGGGACTAACGCAGGATAACCTCTCTGTTCAGTGATGATTCGATTGTGATTAATTCTTTATCTTTCTACGTAGTATTTCTCTCTTCTCTTTCTTACTCTGGTTATTCTCTTCTGGTGTCTATGGTGTATTCCTTTTCTAGCGTCTGTATGAATATTATACTTGTTTGTGTACTACGTATTAGTTCCGTGTTGGTCTGGGTTATCTTACTCTGTATCTGGCTCTCTCTCTTTGGTCTGGTTATTTCTTCTCGCGCTCTGGTTCTCTTCTCTTGGTCTTGTTATTCTCTCTCGTCTCGGTTATTTCCTCTGGCTCTGCTCTATTTCCCTCTTCGCTTCGCGTAACCTTAGTGTGTTCTATTGGTATTATTTTCCGCTTGTCGTTATTCTCTTGCTCAATAAGTTGTTCGTGCTATTCATAGATGATAATTCTATATTAATTCTCTCTTGTTTATCACTTATAGTATCTTCGACTCAAGTTTTTCATTTGTTCATAAAACTCATTGAAAATATTTAGAGGTCATTGTAATGATATGAGCCGCATACGAAACGTTGATACAGTATTTTTTACACTAAAAATGATGCTCTATAATTTCTTTTTATATAAGTTATCCCAGTTATTAATTTTAACGTCAAAGCCGTGATGAAATTATATAATAGTAGTTTCATGATTATATATAATAATAAAATACCCGCTACGGACAGTACATATATTTGTCTTGGTCTAACTACTGGCAACATAGCTTGATTAATATATCTTCAATCTATTTCTGCAAAACCTCCTCATTACTACATATCTTTATATTTTTTCGAATGAAAGAAGTAAATGATCATTTCCGTAACAAAAATTTTTCATTGAATTTTTGTTTTTCAAATTATTGTCATTTAATTTTGATTACGACTTTCAAGAATTATGCTATTGTTTTTTTGTTGATATAGTCTTTCAGTGATTTATCGTTCTTCTGTTCAGTATGGATCATATATCATCATCTAAGTGTATGTGTTTTCTTGTCTTTCTCCCTCTCCTTTCTGTTCAAGCATAGGTCTCATCCCATCTTGCTCTTATGGGCTCTTTCGCCCTGGTTGAGAATATTTCTTGTTCCTCTATATATTTCTCTCTTCTTCCTTTTCGTTGAATTGATTTTTATTGCCGAGAGTATTGCCATTTACCTCTTTATTCTCTTAAAGTCTTATTGATTTTAGCTTACTTGCCGTAGGTTTCGTAGTACGCCTGCTAGCCTGCATGGGCTTTCTCTCAGAACATGTGCATGTTGACAATCTGTATCTCATCAATGTTGGTGAAGGTGGTCTGCGCAGTTACTTGAATATCCCTTTATCTTTTTACTATGCTTTATCTAGATTTTATTCCTTTTTCAGTTCTTACTATTTCTTCTCTCTGGCTAGTTTTGGTTTTCGCTCCCCCTGCAATCTCGGCCAATGCTCCGCTTTGTGGCCCTCCGTGTTGGAAGGTTTCGCGCACATCCTTTGCCACCTTTTGATTTCCATAGTAAGGCCTCCTATCTCGTATTTGGTTAAAATTTCATACTACTTTATGTTATTCTATATTATTACCGAATTTGAAGATATGTTCATTTCCACTTATGTCTTTTTATTAATAAAAGATAGGCTATACCATGAAATAGATTTCCTAATTTTATACTTGTGGTTCTACCCTTCAGTATGTGTAAAGTAGAATTGTTATCTGGTATTTCCTTATTCTATTTTATATTATAATTTATGTTTCTATTATATATTATTAATTATATTATTTATATTATTTTACTTCTTTTGTTTTTATTAAAGGCTTCTAATGCTTGGTTCTGGCTCGTTTCTACAATCTTTGTAATTTAAACGAGGGCTCTTTGCTATTGGCATTGTTAGATATATTTTTTCTTGGATATTTGGTGGGCTCTCTGATGATTGAGCTATCCGAGCTTTTAAAGTGTGTTTCGCACCATGTTGGCATCTGCTAACATTCTTTGTTTGTTCTTCTATTAATTATTTGTGAAATAATCATCTATTTCCTAGCTTGGAATTAGTCTTTTTTTGATCATGGTACTTTCGATAATTCTTACCTAGGTGGATTCTGTTCTTAGAGATAAATATTCTCCATCCAGTATTTTGAAATTCGAGTATCAACACAAGGATTCATTGTACTTCCTTGATAAGTTGACTCATTATCGACCTCCTACATATTTTGATACTCCTCATATGATCTTTAGTAGGTTGGGATGCTGTTCGGCCAAAGGCAAATTTCCTTTTAGTTCTCTGAATTATCTTTTCTTCAACTCAGTGTGTGTGCCTCCCATAGCATATAGATAAATATTATACGAACTGTTCCACTCCCGATCGGTAATAGGGAGACGCATGAGAGACGCGATAGAATTCGGACTGTTGATTTCTAAGAAGCTCACTCTGATATGGATGGAAGGGACAAGTAAGAATCATGTTTAAACACACAAACTACATAGTCCCATGATTAGGAGAGTGTAGTTCTCAAGCTGGGTATGAACCACTCTTTTGTGTTCCTCAAGTGTGATTTACATAATGTGGTCCCTCTCCATGATTTACTTTCGTGACCAGACGATATTCGTAGTCTATATTCTCTGCATCATTTAAACCGTGGACCATCGAAGATTCAATTTTGCTGCTCAACTATACTTAGGACGATGGTTCGCATATTAGGATTCACTTTGTGGCACTGCATCTGTAGAAAGGACTTACATTTATGTAGATAACCACATTTATTGTCATCTCATCGGACAGTATTACAAATTAGTGAAGAGTGAAGACTGTTTTTAAAGTAATCTAATTGTTCTTGGCGAATATATCACTAGGAATCCAATAATTTTCAGATTTGAAGCATAACTGATACGCTCATGTATCTTAGGATTATTATTAATGCATATACGGGTTACGGGCACAATTATACGTACGGCGTTATTAGATGCTCGATTGCGATACAGTGCGGTTGTAGTATTCTCATGTGTTGTGCTATGAAAACCTGTGAGATAGATTCACTTCATGCTTGTGACATCTTCTCTCTATTCATATGGGAACCGTTGGTATTCAAGGCGTATTATTATGTCTACCATAATCCCGCTATCTCGAGTCTAGTGTGTATATACTACTTTTGATTCCTTTCTGATGTACCGCCTCGTTTGAGTCGTGCCATTTGCTGTTATCCTTCAGATTTTTGTATTGAAGTTATCATATCACTGCTACGGAGTGGTATAAATATTTCTTGATGGATGTTAAGAATATCTACGCAAATAATAGAAAGAACTCTTCCGTGTGGGGCTTAGCCATGTTTCATCACCATCTATAGGTTTCTATATCTATGGAATTTCTCAAAATCTATCCATTTCTTCATTTCTGATCTAAACTCTATCTATGTTTGTACGCTGAATACATAGGCTGCCGAGATTAATATTGGCTAGTGTGGACGTGTGTCAGGTCTACTTGTTAAGTTATTGATCCTTTTCTTCAATAGATTTATTCTGTCGATTCTTATGTTCCACTTAGACGTCATGAGATCAAATCCGCTAAGTGTTAGATACATTATACTGTGCACCTTCGGTGTGTTCCTTGTTCTTCTGGCTAATCCTTGAGTTTTGATATTACTTCTTACTTCTGATTCAAGGTCTGCTGGATTGTCATTCTTTGTGAATTCCGGTTTCGGCGGTGTACGGTCGTTCTGATTGGTTTCGTTCTTTTGTGTGGGATGACAGGATGGTGGTATAACCACCACCGCGTTACATTAATAATTGGAAGAAGTGAATCTTGAATATTACAATTCGGGTATATGCTTAGTTGGGCCTGGATAGAAATATTCATTTATTATGGTGGCTAGCAGGTTTGGAAAGTGTGTTTTTTAAACTGTAATAGTATTATTTATGATAGTGTGTTCGCACTTGACCGTATATCTGAGTACTATGATTTAAGGTCTCTCCTTTCTCGCGCAAAGGAAATAGTTTCTCTTCATAATCCGTAGTCTTGGTAGGGCAAGATGACTCTTCATTTCTTCTTATACGCATCTTACAATTCCAATTAGATTTTCCCACTACTAGCATGTCGCTGAATTGTAATGAAACAAAAGGAAGAAAGTTCTTCCTATCTCTTTTTCCCAATTATTTCTTGTTGGTCCACCATCCCCTGGGTCTATTCCAAGCACAGCTCTTGTGCGTCCAGTATCTTTATTTCAAGGCCACTTAGATGTTCTTTCATTCTTCCTTCTTTACGGATGGATCATTATGTAGTCTGGATGACAAACGCTTTGCCTTATAAACTCTTTCTGAAGGGGCTATTACTGCTTTCCTATTTCTCTAAAGTTTCTTTTCAAATCACCAAGGGAACGTTCCTTCTACTTTTAGATGGCAACGATATCGATTGTATTTAAACTCTTACACTCTTAAAATAAATTGCGTGAGTAAAAGTCTTTCGCATTAATAAATATACCGTTTTAATTTTCTTATCCCTACACATCAAATTATTTTTTTAAAATATTTGCAGATGCTTTATTTTTTATATTAATCAATTTATAACTATCTTTATTCTAAACTACATCTTATTGATTTCATAATGTTCTCCTAATACTTTTAATGAAACGCAGTGTGCCGTCTATCTTAGTTTTGTTTCATTCCCTTTTTTTTACAATTTGTTCTTATGGTTCAATCTACTGTAAATCTTTCATAATAAAACTATTCCAATACCTTTCTGCTGTTTAGTGCTCGTTCCGCGAGTCTATTATGCCGGTTATTTATGTACGGTTTGTACTTGCGGTTCAGATAAGAGGAATGAATTACTCATTTAGTTTTTTTCTTTTCTATCATTTTCTCAATCATTCCAGGATCCAATTTCTTTATTTATATTCTTCTTGAAAAACGCTCTTTATCTATTTGTTCTATTTATGTTCTTATTCTTCCAGTTCTTTGGGGGAAAACCCCCAATCTATTGCCCACATGATTTTTCTCTTTCAATTATATTTCGTCATCTGTTTCTCTGTATCATTATATCTTATGAATTTCCCCCAAGAAGATAAATCATGATCTCACTACACTTTAAACATTTCGTAATGGTTTTCTGTGCGAGATTTCATTTTATTTTTGTTAAACAGTGTATATTATACATTTGTTACTCAATCCAATCCCCAACAAGGCTTCTTTAATTCTCTATCTTCTTTTTCCTTTGTCGCTCTCTAGAAAAAATACGTTGTGAGTTCGTTTATATTTCATCATTTCCCCATAGCTATATTGTCCTTCCTTCGCGCCGCAGCGTATCGCGAAAATTTTTTTTCCAAACTGCGATACATGTTTTTAAGATTTCTATTATAGGGAATTCAATTTTGCATTTCCCAGCATAGGGATATGTACTTTCCTTTCGCATTTTCTTGTAGAACATTTTAACCACCTCCTGCATTTTCACATTCCCTGGAATGTAGTTTTTGAAGATGATATATCTTATGTAAAAAATGTTAAACGGAATAAATTTAAGACTTATCTAACCTTTAGTGTTTTTAATGTTTTTACGAATAATAAAATTTTAACCATATTTAATATAAATAAAGGCGTGCCACAATTATAACCAAAAAAAATAAAAAGACAAGAAAAAAAAAAATTACAACAATTAAAAAAAATATAATCAGTGAAATTTTTTAAAAATAAACGACAATATGACAATTGTGATAAAATAAGATAAACCTTCACTCAATGTAGTAATATAATCTAATACATTATGATTACTTATTCGTATCATAATTATAATATTATTATATATATATATATAATTCTATATATATATATATATGATATATATTATTAATTCTAACCGTTTAAGCTTCCTCTCATGGTCATGGATAAATCAAAGGAGTGGGCAAACAAATAAAAAAAGATGAATGAATATAATGGACAACAAGTTAACACTTCTACACTCCCTTGTGGGTGATAAATTTATCTAGGGGTCTCGTTAGCGGAGAGAGCTTAAAGAGGTAGAGAGGAGACTTTGATACCTCAGGAAAAATGGTGAGGGCAAATGTTCAATCAAAACAAATCGATGGTTCGAATAGTAAGGACGGGCACCGATGAGTAAACCTTGAGTTCCATATTAACACAATAGTTATGTAGAGTTAGACATGGTCGAGTTATATGTTTACGAGGGGACTTGCTGTGGAATGTGGAGGGATCATTGTCTCCAGACCTGCCGTTGTAATTCTATATAAGAGAGATTGGGCACCAATTACCTACGCAGAGAAGATGGGTCAAGGGAATTGAAGTAATGGCCGTTTATTGTTCCTTAGCCTTGCCTCACACTATACAAAGAGGAGGTGGACCGGATCCACCCCAATGTGATAAACAGTATTCATTACAGCGGTGCGAACAGACTCTATATATAACTGTGAGAACCTGAGCATGAGAAAATTCACGCATCTGAACAGAATCTCAGCTCATAGAGACCATTTTAGCACCGATTTGACTTATCTGAGATCTGCCAGCAAATATCCTCACATTTTTATTGCTCAGTCTAGTATATTTATGTTGGTTTAATCGTGAGATATAGACTGTCGGATGAGAGATAGGGAAGGTATGGAGAAGTGTTTATAAGAGGGAGATATGTCAGAAGATTTGAGTTATTTTAAAAAGTAAGAATGAATTCACAGTATGCGGTTACGTCTTAGTAACTGTAAAAAGATTGCCGACCCACATCTCTTACACATAATATTTGAATTTGAAATATGATAGACGTAGAGGTGAGCTTATACAAGATACAGATACAGGGACGTCTACTTTGCATATACTCTGAGTAGGAATAGGAGTTTGAGACTCTCGAGACGTCTAACGACCATACTGTGAACCAAAGTTTAGAAATGTCCAGCTAGAAGACCGTTAAATGAAAACAGTGAGGAATAAAGTGTCGAGAAAAACAGTAACCCTGAGGAACCACACCAATTAACAAGAAAGGAAAGAGAGGAGAGATGTGAACAAGAGCTGAAATGGACGATCTGAAAGAAAACTAGACAAGAGTTAAGCAAAGAGAAAAGAGGAAACCTCCGAAGGAAGGTAGCTTAGAGAGGTTAGCGATTGCGTGTTCATACTCCTGTCAAAAGCACTTAGATATGTCAAAAGCGTTAGTCACAAGGACTCCCCCCATAGTCCCTAGGCAGAAGCCCATAGCATTTTATATATTAATATATAATATATTATATATATATTATAATATATATTCGATACTTATATTAATATATTCACAATATTTTAGTTTAATATCTACATATATATATATAATAATAAATATAATACAAATAATATAATCATTCAAACTCTATATATATATATTAATCTAAAACACCCCTATCCATTCATTTTTTAAATATAAAAAAGTTGATACGCAAGATAATAGAAAATACGCGAGTCGCGTGCACCTTATTGTTAGACGGTTTTACTTTTCAAACTTCTTGCAAGCATACATGTTTATCCGTCGGCTATGGGTGGGTGCACCCAATGTGTATCTATGTTGTTCTAATATATCTTTTCATTGTTTAAATTTTATATTATTCTTTCTAATTATTGACTCTCTTCATTGGTTTTCCTCCCCAGATATATACCATAACTTATGTTGTGCTTATGTATCCAATGATATAATTTTTCCTAGTGTTTTAATATTTTCAAGTGACTTACATCCATCTTTATATACTTATATTGGTTTAAACCTATTTCTCTTTTCTAAATCTATACTATTTCAGCCCCAAATAGTACAATTTAACCTTTACAGTGCTAGACGTAATTCACAAGACCAGAGATAATTTTACTTTTTCCTCGAACTATATCAATCCTCCTCTGTCTTCCGTCACAATCACTGTTTTTATTTTCTTAACTTTTTCTTTGAAAAGGTTTTGTATTATCGCCTTCATATGCTACAAACATTTACAAATATTACTGAAAAAAGATATCATCGCAATTTACTGTTTATCACTCTTCCTCAATGGCATTCACAAGCTGGTGACGCCAGCAGAGTGGGCACTTGTTAATTCGTGGTAATTCCCTCTCAGATGAAGTAGTATTCTTTGTTTAATCTGATGTGATTTCTCTCTTTCTGTATGTTTGCTGCATGATGAATATGAATGATTTACGTGGGAACCAGTTGATGTAACCATTTTAATATGATGATTGTGATTATATTTTTTCTTTTAGATATATTTTTCCTTATCTTTTTTTTTTTATCTTCTGGTTCTGTTATTCCTTTTAGTCTGGTTATTACTTTGGTCTGGTGATTTTCCTTTTGTCTGTATTTCCCCTTTTGCATTATTTCTTTTTGTCTGGTTATTTCCTTTGGTCGTTGTTTACTTTGCGTCTGGTTCAAATTCGCCTTACGTACTCTACGTTTGGTTGCAGCAACTGATGTCTTGGTGGTATTATTGTTCCAAATGTCACTTTTTTTCCTAACTTGAGTCGAACAGTCAGATGATAACTTAGTTTCTCTTTATAATTATTATCAACCAAAAAAAGAAATTAATACTAAAGGCGTTGTAATGGAAAGCCTGCGACTCTTACAGTTAATTTTACTTTTATACTAACGTATTTATTCATTTATTTCTACATTTCCTGAAAAATATATTATTATATATTAGTTCTTATATTATATTTTAATAATAAATAACAAGCAACGTATACTTCATATATTATGTTTTTTTCTAACAATTGCATAGATATAAGATAATTATCTTATATATTATATATATATATATATTTATATATATATATTATAAGTATGTATAATATATTATTATATTATATATATTATTTATATTATATAAATATATATATATAACTATATATATATATATTTTGGATTTTTAAACCACAAATTAAATCAAATCACATATCTCAAAAACTACATAGCTAACAAGAGAAAAGATTACGATTGTGTGGGAATCCTGGTAAAATCCTCCTATATTGCGGAAACTGTTAAAAAAAAAAATAAAAAATCAATCTCCAAACAACCCAATAGCCTAGCAGCGAAAGATAACATTCTGGATTATATAAAATACATTGCCGGAATTGTACAAAAAAAAAAATAACAAAAAGAAATAACTTAAATTAAGTGAGACTTGCCACTAACTTTTTTTTTTATTTGAGGAAAGACACGGTCGTGAAATCAGCCGATTCTCTATAAAATACGGTATATTTATTTGTAACAGAGGTAATTACCTCTTGGTGCTAATTTTGTAGGAAGGGCTTCGAAGCCGCTGGCTGGGTCACAACAAGGGGGAGTTATTCCTAATTACCTTTGTGGTGTGGGAAAGATCGCGGTGGAGCGCAACCCCGCGCCATCTCTTTAATAATAATAAAATATCCAAAAAAGGCTCGGGGCTCAATGAGAAGTACACCATTCGGAGAGAGGAAGATAAGTGGAAAGAGATCACATCGATAACTTCTAGCAATTCAAGGTGCGAGTGAATAATAATTTAATAATTAATTGCAACAACCTTTGGGATTGCTTTAGTTAAAAAAATAAACAGCATGATAATAATATACTAGAGTCTCTATATTTATTTTTAACGGTGGTAAACGTTTTAATAAGTCTTACTGGCTTTCTCCTCTAATTATATACTTATTAATTGATAAAGTATAATTTTTTTATTATATTTATACAATTCTTAATAGTGTATATAAATTTTTTTAGTGATTCCAAAAATGTATTCCAATTTACTGTAGCATTAATATTACCTGATTTATTGGTTTTTTAATGACTCTATGAAATTTGTTTTTTTATTTTCTTCATATTACACTCACTATATTTATCCTGCCGTGTCTAATATATTTTAATAACTTTAGAAAATTTTTATAATAATAAACACAAAAATTTATATGTAATTTACATAATTTTTGCGCTAGTGCTTTATATATATAGATTCTTTGAGATAATATGGATTATGGTTTTTAAAGGAATATTTATCTACCTATTAATATATATATACATATATATTAAATTTAATATTATATATATTATTATATTAATTATATTTCATATTATTATATTATTTATAGTATCTATACTTATATATATATATATATATATAAAAATATATATGTATAATATATATATATTAATTATATATATATTATATACATCGTTATAGCTTTATATCTCAGAGTGCGGTACTCTATGCTCTACATCTATGCTACTTCTATAGTGCGCAGTACGAGTTAGATATTTTAATAGACAATTTTTTTGTCAAAATTATTATACATATATATGTTACTATAGTATATATATTATTCTCTATATTTTTTTGCGTAAAGTATGGTGTTACAAATAATGAATATTATATTACATATATATTTAGATTATGCAATAAATATTGAATATAAGTTAATAGTGAAATAGTATATAGTTACTCGCTAATTTAAATACGTTTTAACCTATATAAATTAGTGGACTAATTACTCGTGCCCCGCAAATTGAATGCGAGATTATCTATTTTGTGTAATTTCTAGGTATTAAATTATTTATAAATACTTATTGTTTATTAAAATGGTATATGTTATAAATAATGACATAATCCATAATATATAAAATATAATATATTATTTATATATATAATAATCAAATATTAATATAATAATACATAAAATATAATAAATTATATACTTAATATATTTAGAATTATATAAAAATAAAATAAAAAGAGATACCTTAAAATTATTAAATAGTAGTCAGGTAAATAAGTATATATACCTTATAAATAATAATATATAAAAAAATAAATATTAATTTTAAAATATTATATTGTTAATAAGTTCTATATATTATATACTTTATTTATTATATATAATATATTAAATCTCAACTATCCATGAAGTGGCGATAAGAATCCCTAGCATTAGACACGCTCGTTATGCTTAAAACAAGCATATTGCAATTTATTTAGGTGATAATGTAATTAGCTTTACCTCAATACCTCTATATATATATATATATACTCATATGGGTATAAAGTAATAAAAAATATTTATTAATAAACTATATTTATTTATAATATACGACCTCGAGCACCCCTCGTAGATAGATTTTAACGATAAGTCAAGTATGTCGTCCAGACGAATCTGAAAGAGCAGAGCATGTGTTAAGAGATCTACGAGTAAGTGCGCAGTCAAATGTAGTCAAGAAGTATTTATACGAGGCCAGAGGCAGATCCAGTGTATCGTTGTAATGAGGCATAAATGAGGAGAATTGTGCTTTAGGTAGGTATCACAAGGAAGGATAGTGTGATTTTAGTTTTTAGAATTTTATTAAGTGTGATGGTTATTTTTGTGGTTTAGTGTTGACTTAAGAGTGTGGTGTAAATTAGAGTGTTGCGGCTTATATATATAGAAGATAAGTTCTGTTTTACTCTGAGCTCGTGTTATGTCCCAGTGTATTTGAATTTAATTGTTTATTTGTGTGAGTTCTTCGTTACACAGATATTGATAGAGGAGTTCATAGCGAGAATAGCTGATTACTCTTTGCCATAGCATGAGGAGAAAAAACAGTGATTTGAGGTGGGAGTGCAGCTCTCTCTCGCTGTTTGCCTGTGACTATGGTGGATTGAGTTCAAGGCCGAGAGAATCCTGCGGATTCGCCACTTCGCCTCGCTCTGCCGTGTATACAACCGAAGTAGTGTCAAAATACGAGAGAGATTGGATATACAACCACACCACACCTCGCGCTGGAGATCTACACCTCAATGAGAAGGGTGGGGCATGAGAGATAACTTGCTAACTTAATACGATAGAGTAGCCCGGCGAAATAAAGTGTATTCCGAAGAGCCTGCCGCTGTATATCTCGAGAGCAGCATATGGTGCGCACACGGTGAAACTTAGCTGAAATCTGGCTCCAGTTTTTAGACACTTAGGGCAAGGACACTGGGGCATCGCATGCTGATATAGGACATGAAAAGAGAATATTATGTGTCCGAAAATCTTTCAAAAACCTCCTAAAACACCAACCCTTACGCTAGAAAAATGTTACATGTATATATTATAATATTACGTGATAATAATAATAATAATAAAGTTATTAATAATAATAATAATAAATAATAAATAAGTAATAATAATAAATATATATAATAAAGAGTTAAACGAAGAAGGAGAGACATTATTCATCATAAATTATATATATCAATAATTTATTTATATACAATATTATTTATTGTATTTGGTTTTTTTTTTACATTTTCCTTACTAAAATTTACCGAATATAATACATCACAAATAAATAAGTACGCATCTATACAATAAATAGATAGATTAACCACTTGGTAGCCGTTATGTAGTGAGTCTCTGAAGGCTATACATGATAATGTAGTCTTCTCTCAGTATTCTCTCTCTTCTTGTCTCTAATTCGTATATTTCTTCTCTCTCATCTCTCTCTAAAAAAACGTCTAGTTCTGTATTGTTCGAGAGCTTATATATGTGATACCTGTGATAAAACTATTTTTTTTTTTGATACTAGAGCTTTACCCTGTTATATATACGTAATTATAGTGGCTCGTGTTAAAAATAGTGCTTATTATTACATTATATTTATAATAATTATATAACTATATCCAATAGCGTTCATATTATATATACATATCATATTATTATATATATATAGAATATAGTAATATATATATATATATATATATATATATTATATACTATTATATATATATAGTGATATATATACTATATATATATATATATATATATATATATATTACTATATATTATCATATAATATAAAGAGTATATTTCTACGGTCATTTAGTATTGTGGGGTTATTTACTGTGTACTACGTGGTAGGCTCACTCACATTTCACGGTATAGATAATATATTCTACGATTATGGCTACATAAAGTCTAGCTCATATATATACTATATTATCGAATGATTAATATAAATATAATATCTTTAAATTGATGTATTTTAAAATAATATATATTCTTATGTCTTATAGTATATTATAATTTTTATTATATGATTATCATTATAATAAATTCCTTATATTTGTGATTTTTTTTACTTATTTCTGTAGCTAACTTTTAAATATAAATACTATGGTAGTATATATATAGATATAATTTTAGGTGCATATTATTTAGTACTTAGATCATACTAAAGTAGTCAATAATTAATATTGTTATATTAATATATTTTATTATAAGTCCAAGCTATAATATAAGTACTCATTATATAATAGTCTTTACTTATAATATGCATCTATTTGATTATATAATATAGGTGTTTATTTCAATATACATAGATGATAATACTAAATGATGTTAATATATTCTATTATAATAATAAAACTTGTACTACTATGGTAGTGCATTCGGTCCAGGTTAAATAAATTTGGTGGGGCAATTACGCTTCCATCATTGATAAATCTTCATTATAATTCATTTTAAGCAAAATCAATTTAAGAATATAAAGATGTTACTCGAAAAATTATAATGTTTTAATAAATATATTTTATATACTAACTATATTTTATGCTATAGATAGGTAGGAAATAGTATTTATTGAGAGTATTTCATTTTTACCTATAATTATATTATATTAAGACCTCAAACGTATTAGAGAAATTTCAATAAGTGAATATTTTATATGTGTTTCATTAAACTTATTCGCAAAATTATGTAACTATCAATGCTGGAATAACTCAATAGGTGTAATACTCTCATTATTGATTTATGTGAATTGTTGATGATCTCCATTATAGTAATTATTCATTTATGCTTCATTTGGGTTCTTATATACTGATAATTCGTTATATATATAATCATTTAAATTAATTATGTGCTTCACTTAGTATTTGAAATTTATGTTATTAGATAGGTCTCCATATAACACGAAGAGTCCGAGGATTGTTTTATCTGACAGTTGTATGATACGCGAATAGATTTTTGCTCATTCAAAACCCATAAAAGTTACTGTTTCTCTCTCTCTCACTCAATACAGATACACTACCTAAATACAGTTTTCTTGACAGAACCTCTTAACATCTGCGTGACATGTTTTCGGACTCATCAGTGATCCAATCCGACCCGCACTAAAACCACCAGCGTGCGACTCACTAACACGAAGCGGTGAAAGCACAGCACGCCCAAGCAGCTCACCTCCCATATAGTAACGCCAGGCCGCCAACGTGACGTAAAAGGAGCATTAAAATCACTACCCAACACACTACTACAAAGCAAAAACATAACCTAACACGTCCCGAACTCAGACCCAACACCACACCGATATATACACTCATAACACCAATACCGATATAGATAATACTCATCCACACCATAAAGACTAGGACTCATAATGAGAGGGCATGGACGACAGCACGATAAGTCACCTAAATCAAAACACAACCCTCACATAAAGCGAAATGTAACACAGACTAATCAAACGCAGGGGGTTACTACAAAAAGCACAATACTCTCATAAGAATAACTCACCGGCCAAATAAAGTAACAGACAAGCCTCACATATAAATCAACGCCTACCAAGGTAGGCACTACTGACAACAACGCACACACGCACACTCTCATACATAGCACACGCCGCATAACCAATGGCACCGACCATAGACTCTAGACTCGACTAGAGACGTGCGTACCGCACAGCCAGCTCACATAAAGCCTAGGGAGAGGATACATACTATCTAGAAAACTGTCAATACGTACAAGGAATGAATCTATCGGACTATATCATACACACCTCAACTACTCAACTACTCACCGGCTAAAGAAAATGAATACAAATAACCAATACCCACCCCCCACATTAACAACCTCACCGTCCGCTCAACCCCTACTAATACAACCCCTACTCACTGACACGCACAAGAACACAAGGCACACATCATGACGCAGCATACCCAGAAAGCCAAACCAACGACGGCAATATCATAAGTAAACCCGACCATGCATATTAAAAGCTATACACTACCGCAATACTCACTACGATCCTCACCAATATACGCCCACAAAGCAAACACACAATTATCATATAAGGGTCAATAACACAACATATAAGTGAGACTAACAAACCCCATATCGATAATGAGACTAACCACTCAGCGGCTAATAAGCACAAGATATACTCAGTACCAAAAACACTCAACTAAATCATGAATAACCCTAATAGATAATAAAACAATCGCCGATAACACATACTACCAAGGCATACAACGACTCCCTCATACCCCGACTCGAACCAGGATAACGGTAGCACGACCTGTAAACAGACAACCCCCACACGTAACTCACACTCGACACACACCTCCCAAAAAACAAAATAACTTAAAACCGAATAACATAACACCATAATATAGAACCATACAACGCTACACGCACTACCCGTAATAACTCCTACCCCAATTTACAGGTGAGACATTAGAACCATCAAAAACTGTATGTATAAACCATTATATAGGACAAAACACAAATTTTGAGCTTACTATATCTATATACTATATATAATAACTACAGTATATCTATAAACTAATATTACCCCAACGAATAACAAATCCTAATAATAATAATAAATACTATCAACACTAATACACCTACTCATAGCATTACCTAACAACCTACAACTACTCACCCTAACCCTAACTATAACAACGAAAATAGAGAACTCTTAATATAATTATCCCCTCTCTCAATAATAAATCTATATACCTAAAATTCCCCATATACTAACCAAATAAAATACAAGAACCCACTAATATATATTCACAATAATAAACATATATAATATATCATAACTAGAAAATAAAATATAATATAATATATAACGGATATAATAAATAATATATATCATATATATATATTATAATAATAATATATATATATATAAGAATATATAAAATAATATATAATATATATATATAAAATAATGTAAGGATAATATAATAATAGTAAGTATAATAAAAATTAGATTATATATAAAAAAAATATGCCGGTAAAATACAAAGAACCAAAATATATTAGATATCATAATATATATATATATATAATAAGATATAAAAGTATAATATAATATAATAGTATATATATATATATAATAATATATATGGTACACTATATATAATATATAGATTAAAGATATAAAAATATATTAAGATAATAATATAAATATATAAAAGAATATATTATATTTATATAAATAATAATATAAAATATATTAATAATAATAAGATATAAATAAAAGGATAATATATATAAATAAAAAAATAATAGTAATATATTAATTAATGTATATAACATAATAAGAACAATAAAAAGCACATGTTAACCGTAATAACTTGCTAGTAATATATATATATATATAAGTATAGCTAAGATATAATAAATATATATATCATAATAGTACTATATCTACTAACAGCTAATACTACTATGAGGTAGCTAATATCACTTATCACGTTAATATTATATATTTAGCGACCGAAGTAAATACAATAAATATGATGTAATATAAAGTACTTACCTTCAAGTAATTAAATAATTAATATTACTATACTGATAGGTAATATAAATAATGATGCTATTTATTAATTAAGACAAGAAGTTTTTCACGTTAGAGTTCTAAACAATAATAATAAAGTATCATATATATTATATATATATATATATGTATAGTATATATAGTATATATATAGATATATTACTATATATACTAGATATTATATAATATATATATATTATAAATTATATAATACTAGTATATTTATATATATATATTTATTATATATATATATATATATATAATCAGTGAAATATTACCCACATATATAAATATCTCTACTAAATAATACGAGCTAGATACTATTAATATAAAGGTGATAATAATTAGTCTGCCAAAACTATAGGCAGTTATTCAACAGTGAGAACTAGTATAAGTATTACTAATAATCACAAAGAAATATTATAATATATATATATATACTATAGATTGACTATACGATATTTAGTGCTAAAACATATGTTGACAAATACCAACATTCAATGATGAATAAAGTAAATGAAAAAAATAATATAACTACAAAATAAAGTAGTCCACATATTTATTTAGGATCAGATTGCATACATTAATTAAACTGTGTAATGTAGATAATGAATATCACAATATCCATTGGCAAAAGGTAATTGATTTAATCAGATTATACTAATAAATTTAAAATAAAATAAAAATACACGTACATAACAAAAACAAAATATCAATACATATGAACCCCTAATAAAAAAACTCACACAAAGAAAGCATATCAAGCCAAATATATTAATCTATCGAATATAGAGTAACAATACAAGCTATACTCAAAATCATAAATCTAGTATATATAATAATTTAACAGCGACTTATATCGGTTACCTAATATGAATCAAGTACTCCACTACAAGTAGGTATATAATCACTCAGGGACAAGATAATACTAATGAAAGCAATAGGAATCACCATAAACTATACCTAAAAATAATTATAATATAATACAGGTAAATAATACATAGGATGTGGAACATATAAGTACGAAATATACATGTATGATATATATATATAACAAATATATATAAAAATACAAATAATATATACATTAATATAATATAAAGATAATAATTGAAATGAATAAGAATGAAGGAAAAAAATAAAAATCATAAAGAGTATATATAATATAATAAAAAAAATATAGTTATTATAAATATATAAGCTTTTTCATAAAGACAAAAAGACATAAAGAAATAAATAATAAAGAACAATACACTAAAAATATAATATATCAGAATTATAATAAAATCTACTAATATATTACAGTATAATAATAGTATAAAGTTAGGGTATAACAACTCAGTATGTATAAAGTCAATTACAGCCTAGAATTACATAGTAATTTGATATAGAATATAAGAGTATATGGGAACGTGATTAATAGTTATATATACATAATCATACAAACTATACTATACTACTAATGTACACTCGATTCAGTAAATACAAAAGTAATATAATATAAGTTATAGTGAGCTACCAATAGATAATAAATATATAAATTATAAATATATAAAATAATATAAAAAATATATAAATATATTATAGAATATATATTTATATATATTAATAAATTATAATAATGACTTTTGCTATATTTAAATAGATATATATAGATATATATATATAATAAAATAATAATAAACTAGCTAGTAATAAATATATATATAGTAGAAATAAAATATTAATATAAATTGTATGTATAAAATAATATAAAAATATATTGTTAAAAAAATATATATATAGATATATATAGTATGTATATAATATAAAAGTATATTATAAATGAGAAAAATATAAATATATATATATAAATATAATAATATATATTAATGTTTATTATATGATATAATATAATAGATATAAATAAATAATATAAGTATAATATTAATAAATATATATATTATATATATATATATACTATATTAATTAATATATATATATATACAAGAGATACATATATAAAAAAAAAAATAAATATTATATTATCGGTTATATACGATATATATATAGATTATAGATATATAAATAATTAAATTATAGTAAATAATAAAAAAATAATAATATATTAGATAATAAATATATATAGAAAATATAAAATAATAGATATATATTATATAATATAAAATAATAATATATATAAGATTTAATTTGATGCTCATCTCATCGTCTCTCTCTCTCTTACTCATTCTCTCTCTCTCTCATTTGCTTCTCTCATCCAGGAAAAAAAAAAAAAAGAAAATTCTCTCTCTCTATCTCTCATCTCTCTTCTCTCTCTCTCTCTCTCTATCATCTCTCTCTCTCTCATCTCTCTCTCTATCTCCTGTTGTTATACTTGCAAAAATGATAAAGAGAGTGAACAAGATAATAAAATATTCATCAAACAAGCATTATCGTTATAATTTCTTCATTAAACCACAATTTCATAATGATCTAACAGTCAACTAATAGATGGCGGCCATAAAATAAGGACCTACTTATACTAGAAATACCTACTGACACACTCTTATCGCCCAATGCATGACACATGATAACAAACTGCAAAACAAACACTAAAATCCATACAAAAAAGATCCATATTTCTTAGGCTATAATACGACATACAACAGAAACAATACAATGGACAGGAACTTCAAATATTATAATGAAATAAAATGAATTATACTATACACACTATTTCAAAAGCGTATATTCATACGCTAATCAATTAAACTTCGGTAAAGGAAATTATTTTGATACACTATTACAATAAGCGGAGGCAATGTTTGAACTACAAATAAAATATATTATGTAAATTTATAATTGCTAAATGAGAATAAAAAAAAATTATCAATTATAGAAATACAAGAGAACAATACCATCTAATAATACCGCCAGTTAATATATATTGTATATGAATATACTCTGAAGAAAAATAATAAGACGGTAACTGAATAATATGGATCTCATAAGACAAAAATAATAAATACAACAAATATTAATAAATAACAAATAATAATAAGATAATTATATATATAACAAATCTATATATAAAAGGAATTACTAATAACATATAATGATACGAACTAATAAGATATATAATGCCTAAATAGCATAACTTGACTACTCCAGTCATTTATAATAATATACTAAGTATTAATTAAGATATACATTCAAAACCACTCACATCTTAAAAAAAAATATAGATATAGATTATTAATTATAAATCATATATATATACCTTATAACTTAGGGGTCGACACCCATCATTAGCCCAACTATAACTATAACTTTATAGATACTCGCCTATTCTAGCTAATATGAACAGGACATATTAAATGTAAGAAGAATATAATAAGAAAATATATTAATATATGTATAATAATAATATATATAAATATTAAAAATAATAATATAATATATATATAGTAATATATAAAATAATAAATAATATAAATATAAATATATAATAATTATATATAATATTAAATAAAAAAAAAATAAAGAATAATAAATTAGTAATAGTTATATATATTTATATAAATATATATTAAAAATATTCTATATATATATTATATATATATAAATATATATATATATATAAAAATAATAAGATAAATATAATAATATAAAATATAATATAGTATAATATATAAATTAATAATATAATATATTATAATAAATATATATATATAGATATAAAAAGATATATTAATTAATATCATATATAAAAGATAAAATAATATATATAATATAATATAATATATATTAATAATATAAATATTATATATATAAATATAATAAACAATAATATATATATATATTATATAAAATAATATATAAAAATTTAATATATATATAATAAATAAATAAATATTAAATATAATATACATAATAATATAAATGATGATTATTATATATAATATAATACTAGTATATATAATAGATAAATAATATATAAATATAAAAAATAATATAGATAGATATATATATATAATAATATAATAATATATTATATATATATAAATAGTATATATATTAATTATAATAGAGATATATATATTAAAAAATATATTAATATAATAAATATTGGAAATATAATAAGATACTACTATAAGAAGTAAGAAGATAAAATGATAAATTAATATAAGAATATAATAATTATATTTATAGAAGAAGTGGAATAGTTTGCAGAATGAATAGATATAAAGCATCCTGCATGAGCCATCAGCTATTCTGAAAATTTTGAAAAGATGCATAGTAATCAATCATAAAAGAACAACTATCAAACAACTGAACATCAACATATACTCTTTGGAGGTTAAATATTATAAAAGAAATCGGGAAATTTAGACGTAAGGGAATTAGACATCTTCAAAATTTCTAAAAGATAATCACCTTGGTTCAGCGTGCTTCACAGTATACGAAGAATCCCTACGAAGGATCACTACGAAGGATCCCTACGGAGGATCCTTATGAAACATTGAAACACTAATCATCGCAAGGAAAATCAAAGAATTACGAGTACAAGTCCGTCCATTAAGAGGCACAGAAGTGCCAAAAATGTTTTCTCACAAATGACTGCAAGTCCGACCATTAAGAAGTCTAGAAATGCCAAGAACATTTCCTTACACA
>JABUQX010041202.1:17500-24609 GCA_015478945.1 Trachelipus rathkii | reverse complement strand
GTTTTGAAGGCCTATAATCGCTGGTCCGGAGACGTAAGAGAAAATCTCACTAGCTGTAATGTTCAACTTATGATTTCGATACCGCACTAACGACATCTCGGCGTTCCAGAGTGCTGTAAACTGAGCTATGTCGATAGCTTCAAGCAATGAAGCTACGTTCTCGGGGTTGAAAAGGAAGTTCTCTAAAAATGCATCATGTAAAAGACGATACGCAGTATTCAGCAGGTCCTCGAGTTCAATAACATTTTCGATTCTACGTTGAAACCGATGGATCATTCTTTATAAAGAGCTCTTATGATCAACACTTTAAGACACATTCTTAGATTCTGAATACTTATTATATTTATTAAACATAAACCACACACCCATGTCGATTTTAGGAACGTTGTTGTGTAACGAACACACGAGCGTTGTCCGGGAACGGTCTTCACAGTCACCCCCGGCGACAGGTAATCCCCATTCATTAGTTAAACTGTAGTTTTGATATCCTCCTTCAACCCAGTTCGAAACCGTATCCATGATATATGAAATGTTGGCCACAGATGTGAACAGAGGTTTATTATATGTGTTAGATGGCGGAATGCATGTAACGTAGCTTTCCCCTGTTGGTTTTCTTCTGTATGTGAGCGTAACAGCGAGGTTAGGATGTACTACGCTCCAGCACACTATGTCCTTAATCAATGTGTTTTTTACTAAGCAAGCCATTTAAGCTGGAGACTACAACTGGACGTGAGCACTTGAAGGTTCACTCTTTTCAAACTGGTGACTACAACTGGAGAATACAACTGCTGGTGAGCGCTAGGAGATCCACTCTTATACATCTCAGCTGAAAGGGCGTGTAAATGTTTTAGCCTATCATGACGTTTTGCCGGGAGCTGAATGGGAGGAGCACTGTCTACACCTATCATGGTGCAATGGGATGGGATGCGGGGGGCGGAGTGTTGTCTAGGCCTATCCCAGCCTCAGTAGACATTGTAGCTATATCAAAAATAGGATGAACGCCGTTTAGGCTTAGTAACACAGGCCTAAGGACAAACGGAATTCATACTGTAGCCTTGAGAACTATAACGTTTATTACACCCGAAGCGAATCACCATGCGATTTCCTGATTTTATCGACTCTCAAAGATACGAGAAAGGTATGCCTCTTACATACCGTTAGCCCTGAGGCCTAAGCTTATGGTCGAAGGTGCAGTTTTATGGGATATAAATGTAACTAGGTCAGCTAAGCCTTAAGGGCGATCCTGAAACCCGCCTCCCAGATACATTCCATAACGGAGCGAACTTGATAGGACAGGTGTCCGAAACTCGCCTTGAAACCCATATAGGATCCATGACATTCCTGGTGATAACCGTATGGTAAACCGTTTCATGACTTTTTAAACTTTCCATGTGTGGAATAGCCAGTCTCAGTTGGGCATTTTTTGTGGAAGGTCGTTAAGGTCTGCATAGTGTGCATTATACAAGGTAAGGAACAAGCATTAGCGAGTATAATAATAATAAATATATATAATAATAATAATAATAATAATAATAATAATAATAATAATAATAATAATAATAATAATAATAATAATAATAATAATAATAATAATTCCAGTGTTAATAGATAATAATAATAATAATAATAATAATAATAATAATAATAATAAGAACAATAGATCATAATTAATAATTATAATAATAAAAATGATGTAATAATAATATCAAGTTATTAAATAATAATAATAATATAATAAGAATAATAATATCGTAGAGGATGAAATAAAAAAAAAAAAATATAGCATATATAAATAGATAAATAAAAAATAAAAAAATATATATATATATATATATATATATATATATATATATATATATAATATATATATATATATATATTATTTATATTTATTATATTATATATATATATATATATATATATATATATATATATTCCAGGTATTTTGAAGTAATTCAGTGAGAAAAAAGAAAATTCAAATGGCAACCATACAGAACCTCTGCCTCAACTTCGATCTGACATCCATCATGAAGCTTTTGGCGGTGAGCATAAAATTTATTTAAAATATTTTATTCGTTCTGAACCAGTGATGACTTAATTACTTAATGTTAGTGTTGGTTATATGCTGTAAAATATTTGAAGTAATGATTTTATTAAAGTGGAATTTACTTGAATATTCCAGATAAGACCATTCCACTCGATATTGCCCGAGGGTGCCAGTGGGGGTCGAAGTTATGATAGAAACGGAAGTAATCAAGCGACTGCTGATGTGCGAATGTCCAGTCGTCGTATTTTAACTGCTCGTAGACGCTCCCGTGAAAGAGGTGATTCATTGAGTGTTAGCGATGATGATAATGACGATCTCGTTGAGGCTGTGGTGAAGTACGAATCTGCGGAAGGTGAAAGACAGCGGCGTGGAGAGAGATGTGACTCTGTACAAAGGGGCGAGGTAAGCTTCTATACACGTATACTTACATACTGTTTTACATATATATATATATATTATTTATATATATAATATATATATATATATATATATATATATATATAATAACTATAGTATATATATTATTATATATAGTTATATATATTATATATAACGCTACACTTTCACAGGAGCGCAGTCGCAAACGGTCGTTACGAAATACTTTCTGACGACGAAGACGAATCCGATCTCGTTAAAGCGGTAATGGACGCCGAGAGGGTTTCAGTTATGAGACATGATGACTTCAGTGATGATGACGAAGACGGTCTCGTGGATCTCGTGTTGGCTCAAGAGAGAGCTCACACGCGGTATATTAGTGCGGGGATTGATCCCAAAATCCCCAAGGCCTTATGGTGAGTTTCTAAACACTGTTTTATTTCATACTCAGTTGTAAATATATATATATATATATATATATATAATATATATATATATATATATATATATATATATATATATATATATTATATATATATATATTATATATATATATATTATATATATATATATATAATATATATATACCGTCTCTCTACAGCATGCAGAGCTCCGAAATACCCTAGACAGACTTATTAATGAAAATAATAATGCTGAAGGCGATGATATTTTTCTTGCTGCAGTATTGGCTCTGGAAAGAAAATTAGGTATGAATCGCGAGATGTCTACCACCCTCATGGAATCAAAAGCCAAGGTAAGACTGCATTGACACTTGAATTATTATATCCGTCGAACTATGACTGAATTATTAATGTAAGGTTGTAATATTAATGTAAGGATGTAATATTAAAGCAAAAATTCACACACACACACACAAAACACACACACACAACACACACACAAACAAACAGATACATATTACACACACACAACACACACCACACACAACACACACACACACACACACACACACACACACACACTACACACACACCACACACACACCCCTTATATTATATTATATATATATATATATATATATATATATATAGTATAGATATGATTATATATATATATATATATATATATATATATATATATATATATATCGATTCTTCGCTTAACAGAGGCTGTCTTTGGAGATGATACATGGCTCAGCGATGCTGAAATTCTAAGAGCCACCACGACACACGAGGAGGCTTGTGGCTCTACAGGAACTCACCCACGTAAACGGCGCGCTGTTGATGTAGAAGGCAACCCTGTTCCTATGTCAGGAGGAGGGATTAGTGGAGACCGCGATGGTGATGTAGAGATGCGTGATAGTCGTTTGCCTTGTACAAATGAACGTCCTCATAGGAGTAATGCAAGGCGTGATGATGCATCCCCTACCCCTTCCTCCCTCTCTACTGGAAAGAATATTCCCCCTACGAACTCGAAGGTGAGTTTACATAGTGTTTTTCCATAGGTGTGCGAAAAATATTATTATTAATTATATTATTATTATTATATTATTATTATTATTATTATTATTATCTTATTATTACTACTTACTATTTATTGCTAAGAATATTATTTTATTATTTAATTATTATTATTTATTATATTATTAATTATTATTATTTATTATTATTATTATTATTATTAAAATACTTATATTCTCTCTCTCTCTCTCTCTCTCTTGTCGTCTACAGAGTGTGAGGACATCCGAGCCTGTAAAAAGTAGCCGTTCAGGTCGAACTGTCGATGATGGTGCTGTAGCAGGACCTTCAAGTGAGCCTGAACCTCGACCATTCACTGCAGATTTGCTTAATGTCACTAGCATCGCTTCTACGAGGAATTCAGGGATAATTGACACACACCGCTACAGGGTTAGAATTAACGAGCAGGGTGTGTTCAGAGAAGGGAGGGATATTAATGATACATTCTTAGGCGTAATACAAAGTGTTATAGCATTCCTGCGCCGTGAAGTGACCAGTCAGCAGTATGGGGTGCGGGTGTGGTTCACATTCCAAGGACAGAATAACAACGAATATTTCGTTCGCATCCCCTACAGAATGATGAGTACTGAAAATCTAGCCAGATATCTAGCTGACCGTTTGTTAAAGGCGTTCCAGTCGGGTGACAAGGCCCTGTTTAACCAGTTTGATGTAGAGGTGCAAGTATTGCGTAAACCGGCAGGTAATGGACCTATCGTACCTTCATCAGTAAACTTTATAAGTGGACGCATTAATAATATCCAAACCCGTACAAACGATGAGGACATACACGCTAAAAGCAGTATCGGATGTGGATACAGAGCGATAGCTGCCTGTCACAAACTCCATACTCTGCCACCTCCCCCGCCCGGTAGCAGCTTTACCCCCACCATAAGTGATTTCACGCCTGGGTCCCTAACTACATTAGGGAAGGAAATTGCGCTCAAGTGCAGGCTGGAATATGAAGACCCCTTGATTCCTGAACATTTTGCGAAGATAGAAAAATATTTGAAATGTCGTATATTCGTTTTTGCTAATACTGTACATCACCTCCTAGAGATAGTTTTTAAACCTCATGAACTGGACAGAAGTCTACCCTTATATATAATAGGATATGATAAAGTTAATACCCACTACTACTACCCGTTCCCGAAAGATACCATCAAACTCGCTATAGGCAGTATAGATGCGACATTAATTAAAGGTGCCATTCTCTGTAATCTCTGCTACAGCTTCACGGACAATATAACTAGACATTTAAGGGATGAATGCACGGAATATAGATGCACCCAGTGTTTAACCTACAAGTGTAAAGGGAAACCTGACGCTAACGCGAAACTTCCACACTGCAATGATTGTAACAGGGACTTCTACAATGGTGAATGTTTCAATCTCCATAAAGAACGTACTTGCAAGAAACTCAAAGTGTGCACCCTCTGCGATGAGATAATGTTGGCTGACAAGAAAGGCAATCACCAACATGACTGTGGACATATCCTTTGCAGTGTATGCAATGAAAAGTATGGTGCAGACGGAGATAATCATGAATGTTACATGAAGAAGATTAAGATTCCCACTGATAAGGCATTGAAGAAGAAACAGGTGTTCACCTTTTATTACGACATTGAAACATACAACAATAATCAACGTATAGATGGTAATAATCGAACTGTCACAGACATGCTGCCATACCTTCTAGTGAGCATGCTAGTGTGTTATGAATGTGGCGAGAAAGATCTCGGAAATGATCAATGCGGAAAGTGCGGAACCAAGCGGATGGAGATCTTTAATCTGAATTTAGAAGCTGAAGGAGATCATCAGAGATGTCCTGTAGATCAGTTCATCAACTACCTCTTCAAGTTCTCTGAGTCGCACAGTAAAGCTAAAATAGTAGTCGCAGCGCACAACGGTGGGAAGTTTGATACACAGTTCGTGTATAGCAAACTGCTTGCCCGACCTGGAGCTGACATCATCTCTTCCAATCCTGTGAAGAGAGGCACCAAAATCATAACGCTAACTGCTAATCGTAACATTTATTTCAAAGATACCTTACTGTTCATGCCTTGTGCATTAAAGAAGTTACCTAAATGCATGGATCTTGAAGGTAGTGTGGCTAAGGGGTTCTTCCCTTACAGGTTCCTGACTGCGGACACCCTGAATTATAAGGACCGAATCCCCGGAAGAGAAATGTTTGAAGTAGACCGCATGAGCGACAACGAGAAGGACGAATTTGAAAAATGGTATGATAACTTTAACAATAAAGAGTATGACATCAAAGCCGAATGTACCACTTACTGTGTCCAGGATGTGAACATTTTACGCAGAAGTTTTGAAAAGTTCAGAGGCATATTCCTACGGGATTATAAAATTGATTGTCTTGATGAATGTGCAACCATAGCGTCCTTATGTTTTACGATCTTTAAGATGTGGTTCATGCCTGAGAAGTCACTTGCCCATATTGGCCGCGCAGATGAAGGAAATTACTCGTTCGAGGGGATTAAATGGCTAAACTTTATGGAGTTGTACACAGGGCGTCGAATTGAACATGCTAGGAATGGAGGAGAGCGAAAATTCAAAATAAAGAACAGATTCCTCAAACCTGATGGTTATCTCGAGGTACCTGTTGAAGAATACGTCCCCATTAACGGCAACGCCTTCGTTACTCAAAAACATATTAACGTTAATGAGCAGATGATTAAGCTGAATGATAGGAGGGGGCGCCCAAGACCCGGCACCCCTATGAAGAAAGTTGTCTTCCTCTTCCATGGATGTATATGGCATGGACATCAGGCATGTGTGATAGTGCTCTGACAAAGATTGGTGAGGTCTCCAGCCTCGATCGTTACACTGCGACCATGCAACAGGAGAGCGATTATAAGAATGCAGGGTTCGAGGTTGTGAGGGTGTGGGGTTGCGAATGGAATAAGATGAAACAGGACTGTGAAGCTACCATCGTGAACGAAGATAATGAGACACGAACTGAAAACTTAGGTGCATATGTACAAGCACAGGGCAATGAAATGGCAAACGAGCGTTTGGTTGTGGGAGACGCTCTATATGGCGGGCGCACTGAACCGTTCGTGTACTACTATCCTCCTACGGAAGGGGTGAAACTCCACTACCTCGATTTCACCTCTCTTTACCCATATGTACAAAAAACTAAATCGTTTCCTGCAGGGTTACCCACGAAACTCACAGGACGTGAGTTGCCT
>JABUQX010041201.1:40000-72500 GCA_015478945.1 Trachelipus rathkii | reverse complement strand
CTTTTTCCTCATTAACAACTTTGATAACTGAGTCATTTATTTTGTAATTATATTCATTGTTCCTACTCCCAAAATGTATAAACCTTACATTAATCGGTAGTAAATTTCATTTGCCATGCCAATATAATTGATAATCTTTCTCACAATTTATCTTTGGAGTAATTGCTAGTCGTTTCTCAACATATTATTCGATTTCCAAGTTTCGTATCTTCCGCAAATTTCGAAATATTGCCTAAAAAATTTATCAATCAATGTCATTTAAAATAATAATGAACAGTATTGACCCAGGACAGAACCCTTGGGGTACACCAAACTAGTAACATTTGGCTTCCCTGGAAATCAGATGCACTTCACCATTAAGTAACGACTCATTGTCGTCGGTCCAATAACCAATTTTGAATCCAAGAAGAAGAAGAAGAAGAAGAAGAAGAAGAAGAAGAAGAAGAAGAAGAAGAAGAAGAAGAAGAAGAAGAAGAAGAAGAAGAAGAAGAAGAAGAAGAAGAAGAAGAAGAAGAAGAAGAAGAAGAAGAAGAAGAAGAAGAAGAAGAAGAAGAAGAAGAAGAAGAAGAAGAAGAAGAAGAAGAAGATGTGGATGAGGATGAGGATGAAGATGAAGATGAAGATGAAGATGAAGATGAAGATGAAGATGAAGATGAAGATGAAGATGAAGATGGAGATAAAGATGAAGAAGAAGATTTATTTATTCTTTAGTCATTATTAGCCACCAAATATGTTATTACTTTTTGGATTCACTTTTGAAACTAGCAAATTTAATGCAGGTTATGTTAACTAAATGTCAGGATTTAATTTGCATTAAAAAAAATGCATCAAGTTTGGATTGAAAGTGGGTTTAGTTTAAATTTTTATTATTTCTTAATCAGCTTTACACTAAAGCTTTAAAAAATTTGGTAAGGAAAAGCTCTGATACCATCAATCTGAAGAAATAAGCTTTAAAATGTTGTTTTGTTAAATAGTCATGTGGTCTTTGAAATTCATTCCGTATATTTAATAGGGAAATAGGACGCGTAATATTGATTTAACTCAAACATGAATTCCCCAATCTTTATCTTTTTTATATTCAGATTTCAAGTTTCCAAAGCATGTCATTCACCATTCACACTATCACCAATCGAGTATTCAATATTTCTAAAAATGTTTCTGGATGTGGCTCTAAAACATTCCGAAACTACTAATAATTGAGCTTCCTCATCCAAGCATCTAAATAGAAATTAAGATAAGAAAATTCAAATGAAAAATATTATATCCAAACCTTTTTTAAAGAAATTTTGATCGCAATCAATAAATTACTCCTCCAATCCTTGCTAGTATTAGAGCAAAATAAGTATATCACCAATAAAAACTCACATTATACTGAAATATCAAATAAAGATGGTTAAATGATTAACTTTTATTTCAGCCCCTCCTCCTTAAAAAATTGAATAGTAAATGATACCTGGGCGTAATACGCATGCATATATATTTTATTGGGCTAATAAAACCCTTAATATATTTTTACCAAGTTTCAATCACTTTCAAGTCTCTCTCAATATTGATTATCCTATTGAAACGATTATTGAAACTATTAATAATCCTATTGAAAGAAATAAGAGTACCGCACCTTTATAGCAATGTCATTAATATATTTGATAAAGATAGGAGGACCCAAAGATGGGTACTGTGAAACTTCAAAATTTACCTTAGGAAATCAGAGAAATTGCCAAATATTTCAAGTATATCTTCGAAATAACATCTAATAAACTCTTATGGTGACCTTGTAGCGAATACAATTCTTTACAATTCTATTACTATTGGTGATAGTAGAAGGTCATGTCAACAGTCTTACTGTTTTCAAGGAACACATAGAGTGGAAGAATAATTTTTAATAAATATTTTAATTTAAATGTACATTTGTTTGCTCTAATAAAGAATTGGACCTCACATTAAATTGTTTGTTTGCTTTCTTCAAAAATTTGCAGAAACGCTTTTAATAACTCATAAAATGTCAAGAGAATTGAAATTTGTCTAGAGTTATTTTTTATCAATGGAATTACCTGACTTGAGTAGTTAGGAACCAATCATCATTTCTCAAAACATCATTAAAATAGACTCTTGAAAAGCCTTATGTGAGTGAAAGCTCCAAACATTAGCAGTGTGATAAGAGCAGTAGACTTTTGAAAACTATTTAAAATTCACATAAGAAATGGTGCAAAAAAATAGCATGATATTTCCTACCCTAAGATATGCTAATCTTAACTGAATAGTGTTTAGTATTTAAGAATTAATCGTTGAAAGATTTTTTAAATCTGAAAGTTAGTTTATTTATGATAAATCAGAGATCAACTAAATAGAATTACTCTTGTGGAACTGTAATAGCTTTGGTAATAAATAATTCTGCTCATTAAAGCAGGGTTTAATCAGAGAGTTGGCAGGGATTTTGCAATATTAGGCAAGTAAAAATTGAAATCACTAACAATAAGTGACAGAGTAAATAAATTCAAAATGTTTTCCCAGAAGAATAGGATAAAATTATAAATACTAATTTAGAAAACTTTAAAATTGTACAATATTCATAGGCGCATAACCAACATTATAACCACAAGAATAATAATTATGTCGAAAGCATAAAAAATATTATAAAGATTTTGATGATTAATTAAATGTATTTTCCACCAATATATACTTTTATGATGTAGCATTTTATATTCTAATCTTAAACAATCAGTATATTCCAAAACTCATGTCTCGGTTTAAAATATAAAATCAAGCTAGAACTCAATATAGTCCAACTTGTAAAATAAAATGTGTTAAAATTCTTCACTGTTCTTCATATATTTAGGTTTAGCACAGCCACGATTTATGTAGGTATGACTTAGCTCTTTCAAATATACATTTAAGTCATGCACGAATATATCAATATGCCCAGGTAAATGTAAAATATAATCTTGCATATCCCAAGCAAAGTAAAACAGAAATCAGTAAGGAAAACAACTCTGCCTCCCTATACCAGTAGTCTACGGATTTCTGTACAATAATTTGTCTACAAGAATTTAGCTACAAGAATTTGTTTGGGTATATAAAAGTTAGTTTGGTTAAGAAACAAATTAACTATGCAATTTTGATTAAAAAGTAAAAGGAACATTCAAAAAATTTATTGCCATATTTTTTAGTTATTGAAATTAGGTTTTGGATGGTTTTGGACTGGTTATTTGAGGACACCTTATATTAATTTGAATTAGGTTTGGATCGGTAAAGTTAGGGTAGGTTGTGTTGATTAACAAAAAGCTAGAATTTATCAATTATTGCATCTTTTATATAAAGTGAATGAAATCGAGGTGAGGGACAGAAGTAATATAAAGTTTGATTGGACATTATTATTATTATTATTATTATTATTATTATTATTATTATTATTATTATTATTATTATTATTATTATTATTATTATTATATTATTTATTATTATTATTATTATTATTATATTATTATTATTATTATTATTATTATTATTATTATTATTATTTTTGTTCCTTAAAAATTTTTATATCAAATTATAGTTTCAAAACAGTTTTTACATTTTTCTTCCACAGATCTAACAATTACTAGTTGGTATAGTTTATCTTCTTTAGAATAATCCTTGAGAATAATTTAGAGTTAAAATAGAGTATACCAATAGGGCGTGTCAAATTTTTTTACTTCAATTTGCAAAAAATGAGGGGGGTCAAAAAGTTGTGCTGTTGGTTAGCGGATACAACAATTCATTAATTGCATGAACTGCAAGTACATTTGATTGCTTAAATGAGCTACTTCAAATTCGTGATATTTTCACGTTTCATGTAAAATTCGCAGAAAATTGTGTTCTGTAAAGAATTGCCTACTTATTATTATCATTGTCTGTACTTCTGCTCTATGGATAAGAATATACTTATATTATACTATAAAATCTGTAAAAAATGTTAATGCGACTCGTAAAAGTTTTTAAATTAGCAAAACTCATTTGCAACTGTCTTTTCATTAATTTTTATTAATATCATACAAATAGTGACATTTTCTGGTTTTTCTTTTTCCAGGCACGAATAGTTTCTTCCATTTAAAAAATCTGAAAATTTGAAACCATGGCTAGTAAAAGGAAGAAAAGAGTGGCAACTTCCACTCACATGAGTAACTTCATTGGAACTGGTCGAGAAATGCTGCCTTCTGAGTTCCCAACTCTATGTGATGTTCTAAGATATGGTCTTCTGCTTAGAGAGCAGAGTGGAGAGAATGTCAGAAATTACCCAGCAACCACTCTTGCAAAGGATATTTATCCAAAAGTGCTTGAAAAGTGGGAGCAGCAAACAGTTGTTTTGAAGTGCCAATTTTAAATTCCAGAGTCACAGTCCTGAAGAAGATACAAGAAAACTGGGAAACGACCAAAAAATATCACTTGGCAGAGGAAAACTGGATTTGAAAGAAGCTTTCTAAGCAACGTTAGACAAGCTCTTTGGCATCCTCAATTGCAAGTGTGAGATTAAGCGAGTTCAGAATTCTGAGGATCCATGTCCAGGTTGTGCTAACTGTAAACATGAAGTAAACATCTCCTGCTCTTGTTCTAAGGATATGAAGATCTCTAGCGTTTAGAACTTGCGTTTATTAATACTCAAAGTGAGAAGGTTGGATCGGTTGGATAGCATCAAATTGGATTACCAGATCTACCTGAGCACAGAAAACAAATTAAAAACAGAAGAAGAAAGAAGATGGATTAAGAAGAATTTCTGAATATAAGCAGAAATGATGGAAGAGTTAACCATACAACCAAATGAAGTTCTCTTCTCCGACGAAGATGAAGAGCCATCTGATGTTACAGATGAAAAATCTGAAGATCCATTGCAAAATCAATGTGATGATTTTGATGTACCTTCTACTTTAAGTACAAGTTAGTATAATACATTACAATTTTGCCATGTTGCATTGCAAAGTATTAGGTATGGTGTGCCATTACAACAGCTGCCATTACAACAGCTGCATTTTTGGATGCTGGATTAATTACTGAAGGAGACCGGAGACTTGTGGTTGATCACAATAAAGTAAAAAGGGCAAAGGAAAAAGTCATGAAATCACTTGATGACGAATTCATGTTCGATGTTCGGAAGAGGCAATATTGAATGATTCTATCTTTATCTTACAAAGATTCCACTTAAGTTCTATTACAAGCAGATAACTCAAGTCCATTCAGTTCCAAGTATTGTGAAAGAAGAGCGTTTTACTCATGAGAAAGACTTAACGTAAAGGAAACCTGCTGAAGTTATCGCTGACTATCTTGTGAATCTTAAAGGCCAAAAAATATAGAGATAAAAGTTTTTGCAGGCTATTGGTTGTGCTGACTACAGTCGAAGTTAACACTGATTGGGAAAGGGAGCGAGCCCATGCATTGGATAGAGGCCAAAAGCTTTGAAATCGTAACGCTCATCTGCGACTGGTTATTTGTAACATCTTCATACTAATTGAGCTACCATTGCGCGTAACTTGATAACAGAGTTGGACTGGAAACAGACTTTGTCTAACAACAAGTGGAGTGGTATGATTTGCAACATGCTTGATACTGCAACAAAACTAGAAATCAATCACTCATTTGTCAGAATATCCTTTCCAAAGCCTTTGGTTCCCGTTGAGTGGACACTGTCGTAAAAAATCTCTGCGCTCGGTCTCCAACCAGATCAGGCTTATGGTACACATGCATAACTCAGGCCCATAAGGGACAGGGTGTACAGTACTTCCAACTGATCTGGCATTATAAGAAATTGATCCTGTAAGCTACTCTCGGTGGTTAACAACTACAAATAGGATTTGTCGCATATGGGTTTCTAAACATGGCCTTAGAGCGCAAACTTGAAGACCGTTACAAACTGCTTGTGGAATACATTGTTGGCGTTTACATATCGTCTAATTGGTTTACAATTCAAATTGAAATTCCTTTGGTGGAAGGACCTCGACCACATTCTTTACAAATTAAAACCTCTAAAATCTCAGAAGTAAAGCAGATATGTATTTTGCGCAACGCTCAACGTTCATCGTGGTTCGCATTTAGTGAAAATGCTGCTCAGAACACTTTTATTGCTCGGGAAGAACCCAGAAGAGAAGAAAAACGGGATCCAGAAGATAATGAATTAAGAATGAGAGAATGATGACAACACCCAGGAGACCTATCTGTTTGGCCTAGGAAAACACACACCTGCAGTAAATCAAAATGCAAACTTCGCCTTTTGTGAATGATAGATTGAGTCAGGAAAAGTATATGAGCCTCCACTTACTTGCAAACTCAAAATATCAGAAATAAGAAAGTTTGTTGAAGAACCAATGTAAGTTCCAAAGGGGCAATGTCATGGAAAGTTCATAGAGAGATGTGTGAAACAAGTTACAGAGGCTTCTGGCAAAGTGCATACTCATGAGAAACGAGAAGGATTCATTAGAGGCCAGGAAGCAAGCAGAAGAATGATGGTCTAGGGAATGAATCGAAGCCAAGATTGATGAATATTGTTTGGTGAAGCTTTTAACATTTTCTTAACAATGTGTTTTCAGTGTTTGATAATAGAGACAAAATATAAATAAAATTGTTTGAGTTCATTAAACTACTTTTCGAGCAAATTTTCTTGGAGTTTATATTAAGTTATCCCCTTTTTGGGAAATATCAATATACATTATAATCAAGCGCAAATTTACTAAGGTAAATGTTTAGGAATAAGGAAAACCTTTTAAATTAGGATATTACACATCAAAAGGCACATTTTTGGACCCCCTCATCACAGTAAACATGAATTTTTATTTTGCCCTCCAAATTGACACGCCCTAGTATACCAATATACTACTCTGCTAACGGGCTTCATTCGAAAAGTTGGGGCGGGGCATCTTCAAAACTTAAAATGATAGCAGCTAATAAATTGATTAGGACAATTATATATTAGTAAATTAGTATTAAAATAACTTTGATGAAGCAATTTAAATGATATTAAGTGTAGTGGATATAACGTGGAATTTTTTGTTAATATATGACTTATGGTTTTTAATATATATTTTAATATATATTTAGTATATAATTTTTAATTTCAACATTGTTCTATGTAATAATAGCTCCTATTTAGGCTTAATTTTTTATGCAATGATATCAAACTTTTTCATATCTATATCACGGAACGAACTAGCCCTAATAGCATAGAGGACATAAGTTCTTCTTTATTGTATAACATGGAAAAATATAGATTGTCATATCAAACTTTTGGGAAATAGAAATTGGCATATGAGACTATTATCCTTGTTTTGTAAAGTTTTGTTTTAATAAAACTAGTATTTTTACTGCAGCAAAATATCGAAATTTCATGAAGATTGCAGGCATACCTTTTTTTAAATAAGGTAAATGAGATTTGCTTTTCATTCATACAGAATGAGTAATTCGATGTTGATACAAAATTATTTTTTCATTTGTGCTCATTAAGCATTTGCAGTAATTATTCCTTCCTAATAAAAATAAAAAATAAGGAGAAAAAGAATTCAAAACCCTTGGCAAATACATGATTTTATAAAATTTGATAAATCTAGAGCATTAAATCTAGCAAATTTTTAAAAAGGAATTATAATATTTTTTCAATTATATAATAATTTTTACAAACAATTGAAAATTTTTCTGAAGAAAACAAAAGTGAAAGAATATACTAATAAAAGATTAATGAGGACATGATGACTACTTAACAACCTAATAAACAAAAATATATATAAAAAAAATTAACAAAACTAATGAATTAAATATAAACGGTGAAATACCAAGCAAACAAAAAAAATTACCTATGATCTTAATTGTTAATTGCTCCGTAAACACTGGTAAACAAACTATGTCAAACAGATCTACATTTGAAATCTTTTATATTTATAAAACGCTACCTTCCGCGCTTTTCCTTTAAAAGTAGCTCAGACTCAGAAGTTAAAATGATAACTTAAGGTCAAACCAAATATTAAAATTGTGATGTTCAAACCATACTCGGTAGCATTTTCAAACTCGTTACCGACAAAATTGTTACAACACTAAAATATCTGAATCATATTTCCATTCACAAGGGTATATACACATGTTTTTTACAATATCATGTTTTAAAACCAATCCACTTAAAAGGATGCTCACTCCGTTCATCAGAATTATAGCCCGATTTCGATAACATATACTATTAACAAAATATTCTAGAAATCAATTTTAAAACAATTAATTATCAGAATATCTTAAATCAATTAACCTAATTAATGATTTTGAATTTGGCTTTCGATGAGGAAAAAAAGCAGAACGCAAAAATTCATCTGTGTAACTATTATTCTGTTTTTCAAAATCAATTGATTCACGAAGATATTATACTCTCCTAAGCAAAATCTATAGAACGGGATTAAGGGGAACCCATTGCACTGGTTTGGAACCTATAAACGGGAAAGACATCAGAATGTATATTTGAGCGGTGTACGCTCAATCACCCTTCAAGGAACTAAGTTGGTGCACCGGGTTGTATCCTTCGGTATTTATTTTCAAAAATTTAAAAAAATAATATATTCAACTTGCATTAATGTTTCTGTATCTTATTTGCAGATAACATATCAGTATTAATAAACGATAAAAATTCAGAATCGCTCTTCCAGAAATCCGCAAATGTTTTAAAGAGAATGATGATTGTAATAAATTCTAATAAACTTTCATTAAATTCAAAGTAAACGTCATATTTTAATTATTATTAGCAATAAAATTCTATTCGATATTTTTTAATTAAAATTAAAATTTAAAGACCATTTTAATCAGCTAGTGAATAAATTGACGAAATACATGTATATACCAGTAAAATAAACCATATCCATTCCTCTGCAGGTTGATAAGAAAAAATATTCTGCTTATATACATCTTCAATTGCTGTATTGCATAGGTATATGGTGCGCTAGCGCGGGGTTATGTTTTAAATATTAGGGAGATAAATAGTATGGTAGTAAGAAATATACAGCACCTTCAGCAAATAACTTTAATTTAAACAACACATTTCAGGCATTAGATCCCTTATTCATAAACCAACATTTTATTAAAAATAATGCCGCCTACCAAGAGCATTTACGAAATTTTAATGTAATTTTTTTCAATTTCAATTACAGCTATATCTCGTCTTTTTCTTAATAGTTTCACTCGATTTATAATATGCCATTATAATACTATTATTGAACAACAAAACGTGTAAATAGAGAAAATAAACACAATAAGTCATTTAATAAATAACAATTTAAGTAATCATTAATAAATAATCATGAGCGATATTATAAGGATCTAATTTGCTACAGGCTACAGCCCCGTACATACAGATCTCGTGACACACACATACTGAAACGGTTTTTTTAAAGTTTTTTTTTAAGGAGTTTTTTTTAGAGCCACCTGCAATAACATGTTTTAGTAATCAGGCCACAAAAGTTCATCATTTGCCACAACAATAAATAAAAAAATTTGATTTTTTTTTTTTAAGTCAACCCTAATATATATATATATTATATATAATTATCATATATATGTATATATATATATATATATATATATCATAATTATATATATATATATATATATTATATATATAATAAAATGTCCAATTAACATGAAATTATTTCTATATGACATTATTTTTTTGCACATTTTCTAAGTACTAGAAAGAGCGTGGTGAAGAGGTAATGATTGATTATTGCATTTTTTAAAGATGAAAGTTTTTAGTGTTATGAATTTCAGAAATTTGAAGAAGATGGTAATTCATGAAAACTGCGTCCCTGTGACGGAAAGCTCGAGAACCATCAGAGTTAGGCCAGGTTTTGTGTGTTTTAGAATACTGGAAAGAAAATGAAATGTATTCTTTAATGGCCGAGAGAATCCCCTCGGTAATACTCGATTACTCTACGTTAGTATATATATTATATATATATATATTAATTAATAATATATATATAATATATATATATATATATAATATATATATATATATTATATAAATATATATATTATACTATATATATACTATATATATAATATATATATTATATATATATATATATACCTTATATTACTTTATATTTGTAAAGAAACTATGCCCTGGATGACATATAGTGGTGTTAACTGAAGATATATCTATATTTCTGTAGCACTTCATGGGAAGAAAAAAATTGGCATGTAAGGTGTTCCCTGTCCTTGGTAGGCAAACAAAGAGGCGCTTCTCTTCATATCCCGATGTGAGCTAACTAGCTATATCCGCAATATATATATATATATATATATATATATATATATATATATATATATATATTATAATATTATTATATATTATTATATATATATATATATAATATATAACCTATGTGGTGGCTTAGAGCAACAAACCTCTACTGGTCTTTTCCGTAACTTGGTTGGGGCAAAGCCTTGAAAGCACAGTTAATTCGTCTATCTGCTTACTTATGTATATCTTCCACACAACTATACCTTCTTTAAAAAACAAACCCAATGTTCTGATTATCCTAGATATTTATTTATTATTCACGTAATCTTTCTTGAAAGAATCAAAATATGTCTTTCCAAACAAGATTCTAAATGGTGGGCCGTTCTGAGGGGACTTTGAAACTTCTTTCACCACACCAGATGCTTCACTTATTATATATGGGAGTTGCTCGCCCTGCTATGGAGTATGCATCTCGTATATGGGTTGGGTTTTTATAAGGTGTAGAATAGGGCTTTATCAACACTTACTCTCACAACTCTGTCTCCAATCTTATGGCCGTCGAACAGTCGCATCACTTTGTATGCAGGAATTTAGTGGATATTTAAAATATACACTAGAAATGTAATTTATACTGAAGAAACCCTAAATCAGGGGTGCTGAAACTCCCGCCTGCGGGTGCATTTGCGCTCACCACCTCATTTTATTCCACCCGAATGTTCTTGTTTTCGTATGTACAAATATATGTATAAATTCGAGTCCAAATTAGAAATATAACTTGAAACTTTCCAATATATATCTAATTTATATAAATATATATATATAATATATTATATATTATATATATTATATATATTATATATATATATATAAATATATATATATATAATATATATATAATAATAAATTTATAAATATTTATAAAATTAATTGCATTGACAGTTTCTCCGTCAGCAAATTATCTTTCATTTTTACTTTTGAAATGAAAGAGATATTATTTTTATATTATATATATATATATATATATATTATATATATATATATATATATATATATATATATATATATATATATATATATATATATATATATATATATATATATATATATAACTGAACTTGTGTATCAATTATCATACGTCTGGCAAGAAATCACCGAGTAGAAAGTTTTATTTGGCAACTTTAAAGTCTGACTTCATACATTATGATGAGTCAGTACTCAGTTGCAGAGTTGCCTTGTGTTAATTAATGCGTTTCACAAATGCCAATATCGAATATCATTGGAAATTTCGAAAATTCCGTATGCCGTGTAGGGAGTAGAACCTCGTCTTATGTGATAATTAAGGTGTTTATAATTTTAAGTGTTCTATACCGTTATCAATTTAGCTAGTTCTAAAACTCCTAAAAAAACTCCTGCCCTGTTTGATGAAAAATGGACTCGACTTTATTTTTTTATAGATATAGATAGCAAGTGCATTTGTCTAATTTGCGGTGAACAAGTAGCTGTTCAGAAAAAAATATAATATTGAGAGGCATTTATTAGGAAGTATAAAACATGAAAATTTGAAAGGTTCTGAACGTTTAGACAAGATAGCCTCCTTGAAAGAAAATGTAATCAAAAGAAACTTTTTTTAAAAGGCCTATTCTTGAAAGTGAGTCCGTAACTCAAGCTAGTTTACGATATCCGAAAAAATAGCTAAGAAACTGAAAACACATAACGATGGGGAAGAACTGTTTCTTCTTATCTTATTAAAGAAATTTCTGGCGACATCGAAAATTCTCTAAATTGTGATTATGCAGAATTCGTGTTTTATTCATTAGCCATTGATGAGACAACTTGTCTATCTAATACTGCTTGGATGGCAATATTTATACGTGGAATAACTGCAAAATTCAACATTCGGGAAGAATTTCTTGCCTTGAAATCAATGCATGGAACAACTAGAGGAGAAGATTTATTTCAAATGGTCGACTCAGCCTTAAAGGATTTTGATTTACCTTATGAAAAATTGAGTGGCTCGCAGCAGATGGCGCTCCATCTATGGTATGTCATGAGAAAGGGCTCGTAACTCAGAGTTAATTTAATAAAAAGCAAAGGATTGAATAATATGGAATTTAAGCAATTTCCAAAAGATCTTGAAGCTGAATATGGGGATTTAATGTACCATTGTGAAGTCAGGTGGCTAAGTAAGGGCCAAATGCTTAAGCGATTTTATGAACTGAGGGAAGAAGTTAAAATTTTTATGGATATCAAATGTCTTCCGATTGTCGAACTGGAAGATAAAAAGTTTCAAAGTGAATTAGCATTTTTAATAGATATAATTTCTCATTTAAATAGTTTGAACTTGAAACTACAAGGCCCGAATGATGTAATAACCAATTTGCTCTCTCAAATGAAAAGCTTTGAATCAATGCTTCGTTTATTTGTCACACAATTGAAAAGGAAATGCTTCACACATTTTCCCAAATTGAGTACACAAAATCCTGAATCAACAAAGAGTACTCGGACGAGTGTGAAAGTCTTTTGAAGAAGTTTGAAAGTAGATTTGAAGAAATACAATACAACAAAATGGATCTACGTGCTTTTGAAACTCCTTTTGATTTTAGTCCTGAGGAGGCTCCAGATTACTTAAAATTAGAATAATTAATTTGCAGTCAGATAACGTATTAAAATCGAAATATAATAATGTCTTTATTGGATTTCTACAAATTCCTCAGTTCTGAAAAATTCCCTGCTTTGCACAAAAATGCCTTGAAATTCGCCTCTCAGTTTTCGACAACTTATCAATGTGAAGTTTTTTTCGAAATTGAATTATGCCAAAAATAGTCTACGTGCCAGACTTACTAACGAAAATTTGAGTAATGAGCTACGAGTAGCAGCTTCTTCAAAGGCAGGTGATATTCCTAAACTTTCCAAAAAAAAAAAAAGCAGTTTCATCCTTCTCACTGAAATACAATAAAAGTTTTAAATTTAAATTTTAAATGTAAGATTTATTTGTAAATTTACCTTTATTATTATTATTATTATTATTATTATTATTATTATTATTATTATTATTATTATTATTATTATTATTATTATTATTATTATTATTATTATTATTATTATTATTATTATTATTATTATTATTATTATAGAATATGATAATATATATATAAATATATAATATATAATATATTATAATACATATATATATATATATATATATATATATATATATATATAATAATAATTATATATGATATATAATATATATATAAAGATCCGCCCTCGAATGGTAAATATAGAACATAGCCGTGTCTCACCTAACCTAATTAACAACACCTTAATCCTAACCGGACTTGGAAGCCGTGTACCTTAACGAACGTAATTGTCCGTGATGCCGTGTAGCTACCTAACCTGTATTGTCTGCCGATGCGTATAGTTTAGCCTAATATATAATATAATATATATATATATATATATATATATATATATAATATATATTATAATATATATATATATATATTATATATATATATAATATATATATATATATATATATATATATATATATATATATATATATATAATTCTTGAAAAAAAAAATACTTTATCATTTATTTATTCACAGGTTTGTACTAATGCCCTTCAAAAGAAGCCAGCATGCATTGGTGGACCTAATATGACCGTCGAAATAGACGAAACATATTTGTCTAAAAGAAAATATTCTAAAGGATGGCTGTTTCCTCAACAGTGGATATTTGCTGGAATTTGTAGAGAAACGCACTTAGTTTTTTTATGTACTGTTCCTGATAGAACAGAGAATACTCTTAGCATGTATAAAAACATATAAAACCTGGCTCCATCATTATCAGTGACTGCTGGCGATCGTACCATTACGTAAGTTCTCTCTCTAACTATTCTTTTAGACAATTAACTGTAAATCACAACCAAGATTATATGGATCTGAATACTGGAGCCCATACTCAAAATATTGAATGTATGACGGTGCAGCAGCAATGAGTGGCGAGTTCAGAGGTGTTCAGAGAGTAATAAACGAAAATGTCCCAAAGCTATTTATACTCGCTGCGTTTCGCATTGCTTAAATTTATGCCTCACAGTCGCTTCTAAAGTTCAGAATATTCGAAGTGCAGTTGAAATATCAGAATGTTGTACATTTTTTCTTGCAAGTGCTAAGAGGACAAAAGTTCTTGAAGAGAAATAGAACTTATTCCTAGGAGTAGCAAAAAGAGATTAAAAAAGTTTGCGAAACTCGTTGGTGCCAACGGCATGAATCGGTTTCATTATTTAAAGAGAAGATAAACCCGATAATACCAGCTTTAGAACAAATAAAATGTGGGTCAGCCTCTAGAAGAGCCACAATCCATATCTCAAAAACTACAACAGCTACCAGGAAAAGGAATACATTGCTGGAATGCTGGTCCAATTTTAGTGCGGAAAATGTAAAAAAAAAAAATTATATCTCAAAAACTACAATAGCTACAGCGAAAAGGAATACATTTTTGGAATCCTCGTAAAATTTGGATAGGAAAATGTAAAAAAAAAAAAAAAAAAAAATATTGTTAATAATTATAGTAATATGATTAGAGGGCCTATTTAGAGACCTTTTATTGGTTACTCGTTAAAATAAATACTTTCTATTAAATTTTGCTTTTTTTTTTTAACTAAAGAATACCCCAAGGGTATACCGCACCGATGGCAGGAGTCGGGGTCTCTCGGCCTTCCGGGGAACTACGGGGTAGGACTAATTCCCCCCCTCCGGGGAGGGTCTCCGGAACCCCCGCTCTTTGGTATTTGGGTGTCGCGGGGGTTCCTCCGCCCCTCCCCTACGGGGTATGGAAAACGTCCCCCCCTGTGTTCCCCGTCAGCTCGAGCCCCCTAAATTGCCGTGTAATACCTTTACAAATAATATATATATACTATGTCCCAGCACCCCCCCCAAAAAAAAAGCTTTTTTTTTTTTTTTTTTACATTTTCCCAACCAAAATTTTACAAGGATTCCAAAAATTTTTTTCATTTCCCTGTAGCTTTTTTTGTTTTCGAGATATGATTTTTTTTTTTTTTTACAGTTTCCTCGGTAAAATTTTGCCAGGATTCCAGCAATGTATTCTTTTTCCCGGTAGCTGTTGTAGTTTTTGAGATATGGATTGTGGCTCTTCTAGAGGCTGGCCTAAAATGTTAAGTTGGAGGTCAGTCAAAATAAGCTACCTTAAATTCTAAACAATATTTATAGTGCATTTTTTCTGGTTTCTTTATTTGTTTTAAAAGACTATTAAGTTTAACATACAATCTTTCAAAACGATTGCAAACACACTTTATTGATTTGGTGAGTACATATAATGAAGTGAATCTAGTTCAAGCTAAACATTAAAATTTCAGCAGATTTTTGAAGAATGTCTAAACGCAACTTAATCTGAGCTGGGTATTGAAATTGCTGTACCAAGAATTAACAAATTCCAAAAACATAAACCCAACATTCCTACTTCCGACCCAACAGACTGTCGCACATTCATTTTTATACCATTTTTAGATGATTTAAAATTAGAATTAGGAGAGAGGTTTTTTAAAATCATAAAAAAATTATATCTCGCTTGCAATTTGTCATACCGAACAGGTGTTATGTGACACATGAAAAGATAAAAGATTGTGTAACATTTTACAAGGAAGATCTCGAAAGCCCAATTGAAGATTTAGTAAAAGCAGAATGGTATTTATGCAAGTTGAAATGACATCACAGGTTCACAGCACAGATCGTCCAAAAACAGCAATAGATGGACTAGTTTCTTGTTCGCAGTCACAATTTCCAAATATTTACATCTTGTTGCAATTACTGGCAATTTCACCCGTGTCTACTGCTTCAGAAGAAAGAAGCTTTTAAACATTAAGACTTCTGAAAACCTACTTGAGAAATACTAATGGAGGTGAAAGACTTACTGGACTTGCCCTCCTCTACATACATCGAAATATAAACATAAAAACTGAAGATGCTATCTCGGACTTTGCTCACTCTCAAGCCCGGCGATTAAAGTTAACAATTTAAGTAAGATAATTTTAGTAATTTATATAAATTATTCTCATTTTTCTTAAAAATTTAATATTTGGTCCTTCCACTATATATATAATAATAATATATATATATATTATATATCTATATATTATAATATATAATATATTATATATATATAATATAATTAATATATATATATATATATATATATATATAATATATATATATATTATCGCTGTATATGGCCCTTTTTTTTGGATCCGCACTGTATATATATATATATATATATATATATTATATACTATAGTATAATATATATATATATATATATATATATATATATATATAAATAATATTATATATATCAAGGGCGTACGGTGAAAAAGTTTCGGGTTTTTTTTTGAAACTATATATATATATAACTCTATATATATATATATATATAATATATACTATATATATTATATATATATATATATATTATTATCTATATTAATATATATATATATATATATATATATATGAGACAACTTGTACAATATAATTTGGTATTTATCTCATTATATATATATATATATGTATATTATATATATATATATATATTATATATATATAATATATATTTGAGACCTTTGTAAAAAAAGTTTCCCTTTGGAATAATTTCGGGGGGGGGGGTTTGAACCCCCTAACACCCTATGTATACGCCCTTTATATATATATATATATATATATATATATATATATATATATTATATATATATATATATATATTATCTATATATATATATATATAATATTATATTATTATTATATATATATATATAGTTCTTATGATTTGCATATAAAATCTTCAGAATTCAAAATGGTATATTAGTGAACTTCCATCAATTGACATAAGGGTAATGGTCTCCTTTGGCAGAGGATAACACCGGTTTTATTATCAATCGGTCCGCACAACTCATGCAAGGTTGGTGTATGCTGCTCTGAATGTTTGGTCCGACTGTTATGTCCGAAGAATGTGTTGAAAATGTTGAAGTTGTCTGAACAAATTTTGATGATGAAGAGAAATTGAAAACTAATGAAAATAAATAAAATAAATAAATGAAAATAAATTGCTTGAATGGTTCCTCCATTGTTAATGATGCTGATAAAACAGAACCTATGAAAGATAAAAAAGAAGCTGGCAGAAGAGGAAAAGGTTAAAGAAACTTCTGCTAATTAGTTTGTAAATGCATGTTCTTCGATGTTTTTGGATGAAGAGGAAAAATTTTGTAGGAATAAGAAGAATAAAAGGAAACCAAAGATCAAAGAAATCTGAAATATCTTTACATATTTTATTATTTATTTTATTATTATTTTATGTCCCCCACTTGAATAGGGCCCTCCCCGTGGTGTAAAAAATAAAAAAATTTTCAAAATTTGAAGTTCAAGACTAAAAGCCAAAAAAGTTGAATTTATGCTGGGTTATTGGATACCAACCCTGCCTATACAGCTTGCTGATGAATTAGAATTACAAGAGTTTGATGGAATTTTTGCCTGCGAAGGAACATGTGGCGATCTAATAGATGAAATTGCAGACTTTAAAAGTATAAATCGGCTAGTTATATTTTTTTGGTTTTTCTATTTTTCTTTTATTCTTTATTTTATATTTTACTTAAAGTTATTTAAAATTTTCAAGATTTTCCTTAATATACAAATTTCTCATTAAATATATGGAAAACACTTAAATTTGTTTTAAAAATACAATTTTTAGGCCAAATCCTAGATACGCAGGCAATGATATTTTTCGTACTTTTTTCTAAATTTCTGACACCTTTGCAATACAATTTTATTAAAACTAGGCTAAGAATAGTGTGAGCCTTTAGATTTTACGTTCGAATTTTTTGTAAAAAAAAATAAGCTTTTTTTTTTTTTTAATTATTTTGCTTCACTAATTTTATTAAAGGAAAATTCTTTCAGACGTATGCGTATGAATTTATTAATTCAAATATTTAATAATAATATAATAATAATATAATAATAATAATAAATAATAATAATAATAATAATAATAATAATAATTTTTTTCAGACGTATGAATTTATATTCAAATATTTGTTAATCAATGAATAATAATAATAATAAAATAAAATAATATAATAATAATTATTTTTCAACTATTTTGTAATTACAATAATTAACCAATTAATAAAGATTATATAATATAATAATAATATAATAATAATAATAATAATGAAATAGAATAATTAATAATGTAATTATAATAATAATAATATAATAATAATAATAATAATAATAATATATAATAATAATAATAATAATAATGCTCTTTTCAGTTTTTTTTAAACAATTTTATTTAGTCATTTATTATAATATAAATTGTTACCGGCACCGCTCGCGCGCAGAATTAATATGGTATTGTATTAATGGTTAATTAAACTCGATATTATGAAAATGAATTTTAACTAAAAGATAAAATTTAAAATTAAAAATATCCCAATTATATATATATATATTATAATATAATATATATATATATATATATATATATATATATATATATATATATATATATATATATATATATATATATATATATATAAATAATTGTTATTACAATAATTAATGCCTACAATTATTAAGAACGAGGGATAGGACAGGCTGGACACCTGGTGATGTCGCCTTTAAGGGGGCTCGGTTGCTTTAAAACTGTTCTTGAACCCAACTTTTTTGGGGTTGGAGTATAGCTCAGTGGTAAAGCATCGGGTATATTGTCCTCATTCGCAACACCCGGTGGCTCAATCCCGGAGAAGTCAGTAATTCTTTACCCTCTCATTATATATTCTTTGTTTAAGACCTTATATAAATAAATTACGATTATGCAATATTTAACATCTACAAATTATTTGGAACGAGGGATAGATTTATGCATGTCTAGCAACATTTTAGTACGTTTTATGTTCAAGTACTTTTTTATCGCCTGCTTATCTAAAAAAATTACCCTATATTTGTTTTGAAATATGTTGTTTTTCTGAAAATAAGCGTGAATTGCTAAATTTGTTTGGGAGGCTTATCTTGTACTTTAGCCAGCATTCTACCATGCAGAGATCTATTTCATTTGGGTTACCTTAAATCCTGACTTAAACAATCCAAGAATTATCCAATATGCCGCCAGGAGATTTAAATATTATTTTAATAATATTTTATAAACATTATTTTTATCATATTTTAATATTATTACTGTTATTGTCATTCCTCCTGATACTGTTTTGGTAACTTTTTATTATTATTATTATTATTATTATTATTATTATTATTATTATTATTATTATTATTATTATTATTATCCACTCCATGAAAGTCGATTCGTTGATAAAACCCGTGAGGTGGATTTGGACTTATCAACTTCCACCTTTTCTCAGCTGAAGTCACAAAATATTACCTAGTACTTCCAAATGGAGCACAACTAGAAAGGGACAACACAATTAGATTTTTCTTTTCCAAACATATTTCTCAAAATATACTTACAAACTATATGCAACAGATATGAAGTAGCACTAACGACACTTCTAAATTGTTTTGGTAGTTGGAAGCGAAAGCACCAGATGTAGGCCCAATACTTCCTCAAAATCAAAATATTTTTTGGAAGGAAAGAAAATTTATTTTAAGTTTTGAAGTTGAAGAATATCGTCCTTCAGAAATCACTTTGGAGTTTGCTGACATTCAAATTAAAGCCTTGAATTATTTGCAAAAGCAACGAAGGATTCTTTGCCCTAATGGTGAGGGAATAACGTAGTCTATAGTGGACTACGAAATTCAAACGCTATTGCAATACGCTACAATTAAAGTGTAGGGGTCGGCCCTGTATGAAGTCTATAGCTCATGCTGCCGTGCAAGAGTCCATAAATTTGTCTCGAAAAGGGCAAAGTAAGCTTGATGTTAAGGATGTCAGAGTAGCGATTGGAGCACTCAATATGGGTGTTAGTCGACTATACAACCCTGCGTAAAATTAATTCGACACAAAATCTGCCCACGATTTCACTAAGGAAATTTGAACAATATACACTTGAAACTCAAAATCTTATAGAAAAATTAACTGAACAAATGAAAGATCAGTTGGCGGCAATAGTAACTAAATACTATCAAACAGTAGGGTATGAAACTATGAACCAAAAGAGAAAATGAACGTGCATGTTTCGTTTGGTGGTAAGTGGTTGACGAGGGAATAAATTTCTCTGGTTGGTCTGGACTTCGCTATAGAAATAGAAACAGGAATTATTTTGGACTTCGAAATGTTGAGCAAATATTATAATGCATGTTCGTGTGAAAAAGGAAAAACAAGTGGATATGTATGTATTCACCTATAAAATCTGGCAAGTAACAATGGTGCCAAATTTCAGTATATTTTTCCGCGCATAAAATTGAGGGGTGTACAGGGTGAGCTCCACGGTAAAGATTCTGCAAAGATTTTGAAGATTCTTTTAAGCATTAACCTGTAAATCAATATCTTCAAGTCCGGATTTAACTATATTTAAAAGCTCTGCCGTAGCGTGATTTAGAGCCAAAATTTCTATCTTTAGTTTTGATGCAAAACTATCTGGAATTATCACGTGATGTAAATAGACATCATATTAAGAAATTAATTAATGCATTGTTCACAAATTGCTGTTATTATTTTAGCAATTTCTGATCATCAATGAATTTCGAGAAAAAATAAAATGTTTAATTATTCGTATTTTCATTGGTTCCATTATTTTTAATGATGGTTGCCGGAAAGAATTTTAAATATTGCTTGCCGCATATTTAATCTTATTTTTCTACCTATGGTTTTTAATACTAACTTATTAAATTCATTAATGATAGATTAAACTTGATAGCCAAACATATTTATATTGTTTATGTATATAAACTGATGCAGGTTTGCATCGATAGTAAATTATTATTATTATTATTATTATTATTATTATTATTATTATTATTATTATTATTATTATTATGGGTCTATATTAAACCACGGAGCAATAAAAAAATTAGTATCGGAATGGTTGGTAATCCTATCTCAGAATTATTTACATATGCTAAGATGGCTGCCTTCCATCATTTTTGTACAAATTGGGAGTATTTTTAATTTAAAAAAAAAAATCCACCTCGGCCACTCTCGCGTAGCGAGAGGGACACCCGCAGGAGACGCGGGGGATGATATAGAGGGGAGGGGGGCCGAAAGCCCAACCCCGGATAAAAAAAAATATCAAATATCAATTTATTATTATCATGACGTCTCTACAAACTTTATGTGCATATATCAAATTTAAACTAAAATATATTGCTTAAGCTTACTCATTTTCATAAGCCTACGGTGAAGCACAAAAAAATATATATCGATTTCTTTTTACCTTTTTGTTAATATTAATTAAATTATATTTGAAAATTCAAAGAAAGTTCCTCTTTTCTTTTTTGTTTCATAATTTAGAATCTTAAATTATGACACAGTTTTACCAACTTTACGAAGCTCACAAATTTTTTTTTTGGCTCCGGCTCCATTAAAAAAGCCTCCATTGATTAATTAATTATCTATTTACAGAAGATAAACACCATCACTCACGGGCAGAGCCCCTAATCAACGGAGGAGGTGGTACTCACTTAACGCTCCGAGCAGACGAAGCCCCAGCCCAAGGAGAGAAACTATGCTTACTTAACCCCACCCGACCAGTTGCGAACCTGGGACCCTCGCTTTGTTGGTGAGTGCTCTAACACTGAGCTTATCGGGCGTTTTTTTATATAAATAAATAAATATATTTAAAAAAATATACATATATATACATACATAAATATATATACACAACCTAAATACATATATATACAAATATAAATATCACTACTATTATTAATACTATCACTATCATTACTATCATTATCACTACTATCACTGCACTATGATTTAATATTAATATATTATGGCCTACACAATATTTCACATATATTATTATTATTTACCATATTCACTTATTTAAAAATTTTCATTAACAATATTACACTGTATTATTATTATCATTATCACCACAATCACTGTTATTACTATTAGTACTATTATTACTGTTATTACTGTTAGAGATTCTGTCTGGTATTTTTTTTTAGTTAGTTTTATCGCATTTCCACCTACACTTTCAATTTTTTTTTCCATTTTTTCTATCATAAACATGCACGCCGGAAAACTTTTTTCCTTTATTTTTATTTTTGATAGTTTTTAGGCTTTAAATCACTTAGGCTGCATATTTGTATTTAGATATAAACAAACCCATTAGTGTATCTGTGACTCTTATCTTGACGTTTATCTGCCCTCTCCCCTTTTCCCCCCCCTCTCTATTTTTTTTTTCAAATTTTCAAAATTATTTATAAATTCTATTTTTAAACGAATTAAAAAATAATTATAGGCTACCATGTTTATCAACCATATAATTAAGCTTATTAAAAAGTATCTCTTTTTTTTTAATTTGGTAATATTAGATAGGCTTTATATCGTTTACGATGCATATTTTTATTTATATACAAACCAACACATTATTTTAGCTGTCACTCTTATATTGACGTTTATGTACCCTCTATAATTATTTTTTTAAAGTTTTCAAAATTATTTATAAATTCCATTTTTAAACGAATTAAAAAATACTCCTAGGCTACCATGTTTATCGACACCATAATTATGCCTGTTAGAAAGTATCTTCGTTTTTTGATTTCCTAATATTAGGTAGACTTTAAAGGGTTTAGGCTGCATATTTTTATTTAGATATAAACAAACCCATTATTGTAGCTGTCACTCTTATTTTGACGTTTATGTTCCCTGGGTATAATTATTTTTTTAAATTTAAATTTATTTATAAATTCTATTTTTAAACGAATTAACAAACAATAGTAGGCTACCATGTTTAAGCTTCTTAGAAAGTACCTTGTTTTTTGAGTTTGCTAAATTTAGGTAGGCTTTATATCGTTTAGGCTGTTTATTTTATTTAGATGTATACAAACCCATTATTGTAGCTGTCACTCTTATCTTGACGTTTATGTGCCCTCTATAATATTTTTTTTTTAAATTTTCAAAAGTATTTACAAATTTTATTTTTAAACGAATTAAAAAATACTCATAGGCTACGATGTTCATCAAGACCATAATTAAGCTTGTTAGAAAGTATCTGTTTTTTTAATTTGATATTAGGCAGGGTTTAAATCGTTTAGGCTGTTTTTTATTTAGATATAACAAATCCATTACTCCTATCGTGACGTTTATGTGCCCTCAATAATTATTTAAAATTTCAAAAATTATTTATAAATTCTATTTTTAAAAGAATTTTAAAAAACACTCGTAGCCTACGATGTTTATTAACACCATAATTAAGGCTGTTAGAAAGTATTTTGTTTTTTTTAATTTACTATTATTATTTAGGCTTTATATTCTTTAGGCTGCATATTTGTATTTAGATATAAACAAACACATTATTGTATGTGTCACTCTTATCTTGACGTTTATTTGCCCTCTACAGATAGTTTCTTTTTTTAAATTTTCAAAATTATTCATAAATTCTATTTTTAAACGAATTAAAAAAATACTTGTAGGCTACAATGTTTATCAACCCCATAATTAAGATTATTAGAAAGTATCTTGTTTGTTTTTTAGTTTGCTAATATAGGCTGGTCATTTTTAGTTAGATATAAACAAACCCATTATTGTAGCTGTCACTGTTATCTTGACGTTATGTGCCCTCTATAATTATTTTTTTTAGATTTTCAAAACTATTTATAGATTCTATTTTCAAAACGAATAAAAAAATACTCGTAAGCTACCATGTTTATCAAGACCATAATTAAGCTTGTTAGAAAGTTTTTAATTTGCTATTAGGCAGGCTTTATATAGTTTAGTTTTTTTTTATTTAGATATAAACAAATACATTATTGCACCTGTCACTCTTATCTCGACGTTTATGTGCATTTTATAATTATTTTAAATTTTCACAATTTATAAATTCTCTTTTTAAACGAAGTAGAAAATATTCGTAGGCTACATTGTTTAACACCATAATTAAGTAAGTAGGATTTATTCGTTTAGTCTGCTTTTTTTTGTTTAGATATAAACAAACTCATTATTGCAGCTGTCACTCGTATCTTGACGTTAATGTGCCCTCTATAATAATTTTATTTCAATTTTCAAAATTATTTATATATTATTTTTAAACGAATTAAAAAATACTCGCAGGCTACCATGTTTATCAACGCCATAATTAAGCCTGCTAAAAAGTATCTTCGTTTTTTTTAATTTCCTAATATTTGATAGGCTTTATATCGTTTAGGCTGCATATTTCTATTTCGATATAAACAAATCCATTATTGTACCTGTCACTCTTATCCTGACGTTTATGTGCTTTCTATAATTATTCAAAATTATTTTTAAATTCTATTCTTAAACGAATTTTAAAAAATACTCGTAGGCTACTATGTTTATCGACACCATAATTAAGCTTGTTAGAAAGTATCTTGTTTTTTTAATTTCCTAATATTAGGTAGGCTTTATATCGTATATGCTGCATATTTTTATTTAGATATAAACAAACCCATTATTGTAGCCGTCTCTCATATCTTTACGTTTATGTGCCGTCGATAATTATTTTAAATTTTCAAAATTATTTATAAATTATTTTTAAACGAATTTTAAGAAATACTCGTAGCCTACCATGGTTATCAACACCATAATTAAGCCTGCTAAGGAGGCATCTTGGTTTTTTTTTAATTTGCTAATATTACGTAGGCTTCATATTGTTTAGGCTGCATATTTTTATTTAAATAAAAACAAACCCATTATTGTAGCTGTCACTTATCTTGATGTTTATGTGCCATCTATAATTATTTTTTTTTTAATTTTCCAAAATTATATTCTATTTTTAAACGGATTAAAAAATACATGCATGCTACCATGTTTATCAACACCATAATTAAGCCGTTAGAAAGTATCTTATTTTTTTTAAATTTGCAATTATTAGATAGGGTTTATATGATTATGGCTGCTTTTTTTTATTTAGATATAAGCAATCTCATTATTGTAGGTGTCACTCCTAACTTCACGTTTATGTGACCTCAATTATTATTTTTTAAATTTTTTTAAATTATTTATAAATTCTGCTTTTAAACGAATTAAAAAATACTAGTAAGCCAATATGTTTATCAACACCACTATTAGGCTTGTTAGGAAGTATCTAGTTTTCCTAATTTGCTAATATTACGAAGGCTTTATATCGTTTAGGCTGTTTATTTTTATTTAGATATTAAAACACCCTTTATTGTTGCTTTTACTCTCATCTTGATGTTTACGTACCCTCTATAGTTATTTTTTTTTAAATTTTCAAAATTATTTATAAATTCTATTTTTAAAATAATTAAAAAATACTCCTAGGCTACAATGTTTATGGACACCATAATTAAGCCTGTTAGAAAGTATCTTGCTTTTTAATTTGCTATTAGGTAGGCTTTATATCGTTTAGGTTGCCTAATTTTATATAGATATAAACTAACCCATTATTGTAGTTGGCACTCTTATGTTGAAATTTATCTACCCTCTATAATTATTTTTTTTTTAAATTTTCAAAATTATTTATAAATTCCATCTTTAAACGAATAAAAAAATTACTCGTAGCCTACAATGTTTATTAACACCATAAATAAGGTATTAGAAAGAATCTTTTTTTAATTAGCTAATATTTAGGATTTATTCGTTTAGGCTGCTTATTTTTATTTAGATATAACCAAACCCATTTTTGTAGCTGTCGCTCTTATCTAGACGTTTATGTGCCCTCTATAATTGTTTTATTTAAATTTTTCAAAAAAATTTAATTCAATTTTTAAGCGAATTCAAAAATACTGCAGGCTACAATGTTTATCAACACCATAATTACGCCTGTTAGAAAGTATCTTAATTTTTTTGATTTGCCAATATTAGTTTATATCGCTTAGGCTGCCTATTTTTATTTAAATATAAAGAAACCCATTATTGTAGCCGTCACTCTTGACATTTATGTCCCCTCGTATAATTATTTTTTTTAAATTTTGAAAATTATTTATAAATTTTATTTTTAAATGAATTAAATACGTAAGCTACCGTGTTTATCAACAAGATAACTAAGCCTCATAGAAAGTATCTTGTTTTTTTAATTTGCTCATATTAGGTAGGCTTTATATCGTTTAGGCTGCTTATTTTTATTTGGACATAAACAAACCCATTATTGTAGCTGTCACTCTTATCTTGAAGTGATAATAAGCAAACCCATTATTGTAGCTGTCACTCCTATCTTGACGTTTATGTGCCCTTTATAATTTTATTTAAATTTTCAAAATTTATAAAATCTATTTTTAAACGAATTAAAAAATTTTCGTTGGCTACCATGTTTATCAACACCATAATTAAGCCTGTTAGAAAGTATTTTTTTAGGTAGACTGTATATCGTTTAGGCTGCTTATTTTTATTTAGATATAAACCCATTATTGTAGCTGGTACTCTTATCTTAACGTTTATGTGCCCTCTATTATTATTTTTTTTTCAAATTTTCAAAATTATTTATAAATTTATTTTTCAACGAATTAAAAAATACTCGTAGGCTACCATTTTTATCAACACCATAATTAAGCCTGTTGAAAAGTATATGTTTTTTAATTAGGTAGGCTTTATAACGTTCTGCCTGCTTATAATTTTCTTTCAACAGAATATATATGATCCTCTATCAGTTGCATATTTTTGCGAACCATCTCCATGTTGAAACCGAATCAAACTGGCTGAAGCTTGGTATTTTAGATAATATTTGGAAACACTTGTTTTAAAACCGCAATCTTACATGATATAGAAAGAGGTCTTAAATTGTCGTTGGGAAAATGGTGCGATCTAAATTTTGAGGTAGATTGTGGACGAATAGAAAACGGCAATAACAAACGCTATGCTTATTGTTGCATGTGGGTCCACTAGGAAGTCTGGAAAACTTTCTTTCATTATGCACATGTATACAAACATGTACCCGCAGATTATTTGGCAATCAATTTTACATTTCCCTAATCTTGTGTGGAAACAATGTAGGGCCTGGCGTTATTCTGAAATCAAACCTATATCACATATATATATATATAATATATATTACATTTACATATTATTATGTATTATGAAATATAAATTTAATTATATATAAATATATGTCCTTCAGATATTTTCAAAAATTAAAATTATTTTATAGCACAAAAAAAAAAAAAAAATTTACTCTGGTTTCACCCAAAACATTGGAGCTTCATGATTTCACATTCGCAATCTTTGGTCAGAAATAAAGTTCCTTCAGATAATAGGATACAAGATGGTTGTAACACATGCTTACCGTCTAGCCCGTGGGGATGCCGAAAGTAGGGATGGACAAAAATATCGATATATCGAATTTTGATATTTTGATATATCGATATTTTTTAGGCGATATATCGATATTTCGATATTTTTACTTATGAAAGCGATATTCTTTTAAAAAAAAATTTTTTTTAAAGGCCGGAAAAAAACATCCCCTTCTCCGGACACCCTGAGTTGATGAACTCTATTTCTCCATATTTCGTTTCAGAGTTACTCACTAATTTAAGTATAAAATTCACAAGATATTTCGATTTTAACCTTGTAGTATGCTATGCAAATAATAGGGAGAGGGGAGATCGACATGGCAATAGTCAATATTGTCTTCTGATATCACTAATCAGACTATTCAGCTTTGCAGTGATAGTTGATAGAGGTGTCGTATGTGCTAATGCCAAGTATTGTGCTTTCTTAAATTTCCTTATTTTCAAAAAAAAATTAAGAATTTTTAAGAATTTTCAAGAAACGAATAACAATTGAATAAAGTAAATTAACATGTCCTCGAAAAGTAGAGTCTGGGATTATTTTTAAAAAATATATCTAATGCCGAGGTAGTTTGTTAATCTCTGTGGCAGAAATGTGAGATCCAATGGCAATAACAACAAACCTGAAGCCACATAAAACAATTATAGTGCTTTTTAATCGTTTCAAAAGATGTCAGAACGGAAAAACGACTACATAACGGGAAAAGGGAATATGATCTCAAATAAGGTATTTTTTAATCAGTTTTTGTTTTAATGATAAGATAAACCGCCATTTAAAATCAACAGGTAACACTAAAAAATTTTACTATTCGCGTAATAAGCTTGATAACATAACAGATACACTGATCTCGGTGGGTTGTTAGTGCTAACTGTCGTAGCAATGTAGCGCGGCTTTACCACTTTGAGTTTTGACTACGCAGTTTGTATAAATATATTATATATATATTATGATATATTATATATATATATATATATATATATTATCTATATATAGTATCATATATATATATATATATATATATTTTATATTTATATATATAACAGTATAGATAATATATATAATATATATATATATATTATATATATATATATATATTTATATTATATATATATTATATATATTATAGTATATATTATATATATATATATATTAATATCTATATTATATATCAGTGGCGTAACCTCTGAAATTATATTGGGTAGGCTGATATATATATATATATATATATATATTATATTATATATATATATATTATATATATAATTATATATTATATATATATATATATATATATATATATATATATATAGAGAGAGAGGAGAAGGAGAGAGAGAGGAGAGGGTATTCAAAATTCTTTTTTCAAATTTTCTTCGTACGTTTTCGCCTGAAAGAAAAGTTTCGTTCCCGTTCTCGTATTTTTTCGTTTGTACAGCAAGGTAATAATGTCTGGCCTGGCCTTATATATTATTATATGAAAATATGAAAAAACTATTGTACCCATAGCTTAGAAGTTTACTCTTAAGAACAGAGGTAGGAGGCAAATTTTCGCAATGAATTTAGTTTTATTAAATCTGCTATTGCTAATGTAGTGTTTTTCTTTAAATTTTTTTTATAAATCGTTTCTTTTTTCACTTTCAATAAAATTGTAATAGTAATTAACTTTACATTTTAATTTATTTTAATCAAAAAGATCAAAAATATTGGGTAGGAGTTACCTACCACCTACCTATGTATACGCCCCTGATTATATATATTATATATATATTATATATATATAATATATATATAATATATATTTAATATATATATTAATTTAATATATAGTATATATATATATATGTAGTATTAACGTATGCTGTAAAAATACTAACAAACTGTTCGTAGATAAGACATGCAATCAATATGTTAACAATGCATTATTTCTGCCGTTGTAAAATAAAAACATCGTAATACTAAAACTTTTATTTTTTTTATTTTGTTAATTTTAAATTATTTTGCACTTTCAATACTAAAAATGTTCCCTGATTTCAAAAATGTATTCTATTTTTAGTGTAGCTATACGTTTTGTTTTTTTAACTATGCCGGTCGTCTAATCTGAGCTGATATAATATATATATAATTAATATATATATAGTATATAATTATATATATATATATATATATATATTATATATTATATGTATATATATATATATAATAATAATTGACAAATAGTGAGAATGGCCTTTAATAGAAAATTTGGCTTATGAAAATTCTAAGAATTTATTGAGGAATATAGCAGAAATATTTCTAGAAATTTGGTCTCTTTCAGTGTAATAACTAAATCAAATATAAAAAATACATAAAAATAAATTAAAATTATTACAAAGTTTTGGTTTTTAATTTTTTGAAAAAGGAGAGGCGTTAAGAATTTTGTTAAAATGATGGATTTGTTCACATATGTCAATTTTTGTATATTATTTTTTCAAAATTAAACAAAATTTTTATAATTTGAAATTTATTTTATGTATTTTATATTTATTTAGTTATTACAGCTGAACGGGGACCAAGTTTGGTCGAAATAATTTGCTATATTCGCTCATAAATTTCTTAGGTTTTTCATAGATATTTTATTAAGGCATTACTATTTTTTATAACTGTTTGACGTCTTAAGTCTTTATATAAGTTTATATTTTACAGCTGTAACAAAATTTGGATTAAAGATTTTAATCTTAGGAAATTATTTAGAAACTACTGTGATAGTATGAATTTAGCTAACATCAAGAAAGTTCAATTATTAGTTCATAGGTTGCTTAATAATATGAATCATACCTAAAATTTTCAATTAAAAAGAAACTTTTTGAACTTTTTCCAGATATCTTTAGACACTTACTGATTAATAAGATATCCAATATCAAAATAAAAACTACCGTTTGGGGAAATTTTTAACTAATTTAAAATTTTTCAAAATTCTTGGTTTCTTTTAATATCCAAATTAGAACTGGAACTTCACCAATGCTTTTAATTTGTAATATAAGAAGGTGTGTGTAAGATATCAAACGTAAGAAGAAACTTAGAGATATAATACAAATCTACTATAATAGCCTCTGGGTTTCAAGCTCGTCCACAGATCAAATTATAAATCTCTCAAACTATATTTTAACCAGAGATGAGAAAATTCTATTAGGATATGGTCTTTCGTTCTCTTTACAGCAATTTGATCCTCTTAAAAAATTCTTTCTAGATTTTGATACTTTGAAACACGCTAATTCTTTACACTCATATAACTTTGACTTTTAAAGGTTTATTACCTCTACATTCTTAACACTCTTTTCTTCCAAGACTTGTCCTAAACATTTCTATATGCTCTTTCCTACTTCTAAAAAAACAACAATATTGTGAATTTCCTCGTCTGATAAAGGAACAATATAGTATTCTTACACTCTTGATTAACTAACAAATGTAAACCTCTTAGATGATACAACTTTATTCACTCTTACGCAGAACCATTAAAAAATTCTCAATTCTTTTTAACAATAAACTTAAACAAATTCTTGTTAACTCCCCTCTTCTACATAATGAACTTAAACCACTCTCCCTAAACTCTCTCAATTCTACGGCATTCCCAAAACACACAAACAAAATATACTTTAGACGATCATTTCACTTTATCTATACTTCAATTTATCAATGCTAGTAATTCTTTAAACGTCTTATAGGACATATTCATCTTCCCATATTACACACTGAAATTTTTATTTCTAAAACTAAAAAAATCAATACCACTACTCACAACTCTTGTTTCGATGATGTCTCACTCTTCATTGTACTGTTCTCTTACCATCACTCCTCATAGAACGTTTTATTAATGAAAACAACATCATTCTCTCACACAGTTTCAAAACTAAAACACTTATTCTTTTTAACCTTGAACAAATTACTTTAGTTTAACAACATACCTTTTCACAAAAACCATGGTGCTAAGTATGGGATTTCTTTCCTATCCTTGCAACATCTAGCATGGAACTTTTTGAACTTTATCATTCTCCCACTCTTCTTACAACTCTTTTTGGTACAGATATGTGGAGGATATCTTCGTAGCTTCTGTTAACACTAACCCTATTGATATCCTCACTTTCATTAATAATTTATCCTAAAATTACTTTTACTATAGAAATGCAACTACATACTTACCTTTTAGACACTTTTTAGTTTGGTCAGCTCACCATAAATACAATACAGGTCTTAGGAACCCTCAAACTTCCTATATCACTGGGTTTTCTTCCATTCTCTTAACACTAAATTGGTACCTTATCCTCTTTATTCTTAGAGCTTCTCTAAGATCTGTTTCTTCCCCTACCTCATAAATGAATTTAATTTTGTTACTTATAAAACCCTAAAGCGTTTCTTAATTGTACTCCAACCTTTCAACAAAAAAAAAAAAAAAAAACAGGATAAAAAAAATTTATTCCCTTTTTAATGCTCTCGTAAGGCAAGAATAAACTTCTATATTAAAACTCTTCGTGATAATACACAGTACTTCCTACCTCCTTTACCTTCCGTTTCTCACAATTTTTGCAAAAAAAATTTCTTTCCAAACTATCCACACCCATCATTTCAAATCTTCTTTCTTTGAAAAAATTTTAAACATAAATCTGCAACACCTTTAATTCTCAATGTGTTTACAAAATACTTGTGCCCCTGTAACAGTATATAAATTGGGGAAACACATGACTTCACCCGCCATTACCAACGCAAATATGACCTACTTCGAGACAATCCCAACTCTGCCCTCACCCTTACATAGATCTACCCAAAACCATACTATCAACATAGACACATGACGCCATTATCAACATTGAAACCTTCTCCTTGAAGATTA